>CM076578.1:912168852-912352093 GCA_034641835.2 Pinus albicaulis | reverse complement strand
CAGATACTGTAGAAGCATGATCTGACTCTATTCTTCCTTCTAACTGAAAAATATTTCCAACCTTCTTTGCTTTCATTACTAGTAAAATTCCTTTATAAACTTTGATTACTCCACCTTGAATAAAGGTTTTATATCCATTTGTGTCTAGCATTCTTACAGAAATGAGATTTTTTCTGAGTTTAGGCATGTGTCTTTATTTTATTTATTTATTCTTTATGAATTCGTTCTAATAAGGTGGCACTTCATTGATTTTAAAAGTTTTTTTTTTAAATCGATTTGTATGCTTAATTGATATTTTATTAATCGATTTAAATGGGGTTTATAAAAATTGTAATATCGATTTATTATGGGCCTAGGGCCAGGCAGAATATCCAGACCAGCTGAAATAACATTTCAAGTATCCTAAAAATTATTGATTGTTGATAAGTGTTGTGAAGATTTCCTTGTCCTGTGTGAGAAGCCAAATTAAGCTATGTCAAAAACACAAAGTGCTCGGTTTGAGATCGAGAATTTCAATGGGAAAAACAACTTTGAGATCTGGAAAGTTAAAATAGGTATAAAGATGTATGGTAAATAAATAAATATAAAATAGGTATAAAGAGGTATGGTAAATAAATAAATATAAAAGAGGTATAAATAGGTAAGGTGAATAAATAAAAATATATCAAATAGGATTATAAATAACAATCTAATTATATAACAATCCTATGGGCCAAATACCATAGTAAATAAAAGAGATATGGTAAATAAAGAAAAATATAAATAAACTAGAGGTATGGTAAGTAAATAAAGCCTCTTTTCATATTTACTCCATAATCTGCTTTATATTTACGAATATTTATGTTCATTAGTTTACATAACTAAGAAGAAAGAGAGAGAGAGAGAAGTGGAGAGAGAGAGAGAGTGATAAGGGAGAGATGGAGAGAGAGTGTGTATGTTTAAGGGTGAGATAAAGAAACAAAGTAAGATGTATGGAAAGAAGGGGGGAGAGAAGAAGAGAGAAGGAGAGAGAGAGGGGAAGAAAGAGAGAGATAAATAAAGGGAGATGGGGGAAGAGAGAGAGAGAGAGAGAGAGAGAGAGAGAAGGAGAGAGGGAGAGAGATGGGGGAAGAGAGAGGAATGGAGGGAAAAGAGAGAGGGAGGTAGGAGAGAAAGGGAGAGAGAGGAAGAATGAGATAGAGGAGGAGAGTGATGGGGTGAGAGAGAGTATCAGAGGGAAGAGAGAGAGAGAGAGAGAGAGAGATCAGGGAAGAGAGAGGGAGTTAGGAGAGAGAGAGAGAGAGAGAGAGGAAGGTCGAGAGAGAAGACTTGAGAGAGAGAAGGAGAGAGGGATCGGTAGAGAGATGGAGTTGGAGGGGGAGAGATTTAGGAAATAAGAAATATAAAGAGTGAGAAGTGGAGAGAGAGAGAAGGAGTGACAAGGGAGAGACAGAGAGAGAGCGTGTATGTTTGGGGCTGAGATAAAGAGACAAATAAGGAGAGATGGAGATAAGGGGGGGAGAAGGAGATATAAGGAGAGAGGGGAGGATATAGTAACATAGTTGGTGGGCGAAGAGAAAAAGAGAGGGAGAGAGAGATGGGAGAGAAAGGGAAAGAGAGGAAGGAAGGGAGAGGATGTGAGAGAGTGGAGAGAGGGAGGGAAAGAGAGATGGACTTGGAGGGGAAGGGAGAGGGAGGTAAGAAGAAATACATAGAGAGAGAAAGGTGGAGAGAGAGACAAAGATAATGAGTGAAAGGAAGATGGAGAGAGAGGGAGAGAGGAAAAAAAGGAGGAAAGAGAGATATTAGCAGGGGAGAGGGAGAGAAGGGAAAGATAGAATATAGATGGAAGGTGAAGAGAGGGAAGAAGAGAGATATGGGGAGAGGAGGGAATTGACAAAGAGATTGATATATATGGAGTGCGAGAGTGTGTGTGTTTAGGGGGGTGAGATAGAGAGACAGAAAAAAAAGAGATGGAGGGGGATATAGATATGGATGGAAGGTGGAGAAAGAGAAGAATATTTCTCACACTAGATGGATTGATATAAGTGGAGATGGTGATTTATAATCCTATTTAATTATTTGCATTATCTATTTTAGTGTAGATATTTATTTCTAATGATATTTGATTATTTGCACTAGATGCATTGATTTCAGTGTAGGTGGTGATTTCTAGTGAAATTTGATTGCTTGCACTAAATTTGTTGATTTCAATTTAGATGTCAATTTATAATTATATTTGATTACTTGCACTAGATGAATTGATTTCAATGTAGATGATTTCTAATCCTATTTGATTGTTTTCATTAAATGCATTAATTTCAGTGTAGCTGGTGATTTCTAACCCTATTTGATTTCTTTGAATAAATGCATTGATTTCAATGTAGATGTTGGTTTTTAGAGAGAGAGAGAGAGAGTGAGTGATAAGGAATATGGAGAGAGAGAAAGAGAGGGCAAAAGGAGGAGAGAGAGATATGGGGGAGAGGGAGAGAAGGGGAATATAGAGATATAGATGGAAGGTTAAGAGAGGGAAGAAGAGAGATGGGGAGAGGGGGTAATTGACAAAGAGATTGATATATATGGAGTGCAAGAGCGTGTGTGTTTAGGGGGGTGAGATATAGAGACAAAAAAGAATAGATGGAGAGGGATATAGATATGGATGGAGGGTGGAGAGAGGGAGGAATATTTCTTGCACTAGATGGATTGATTTAAGTGGAGATGGTGATTTCTAATCCTATTTGATTATTTTCACCAAATGCATCGATTTTAGTGTAGATATTTATTTCTAATGATATTTGATTACTTGCACTAGACGCATTGATTTCAGTGTAGGTGGTGATTTCTAATACAATTTGATTGCTTGCACTAAATGTGCTGATTTCAATTTAGATGCCGATTTATAATTATATTTGATTACTTGCACTAGATTAATTGATTTCGATGTAGATGATTTCTAATCCTATTTGATTGTTTGCACTAAATGCATTTATTTCAATGTAGATGGCGATTTCGAATCCTATTTGATTTTTTTGAGTAAATGCATTGATTTTAGTGTAGATGTTGGTTTCTAGAGAGAGAGAGTGATTGATAAGGAAGATGGAGAGAGAGGAAGAGAGGACAAAAGGAGGAAAGAGAGATATTAGCGAGGGAGAAGGAGAGAAGGGGAAGATAGAGATTTAGATGGAAGGTGAAGAGAGGGAAGAAGAGAGATATGGGGAGAGGGGGTGATTGAAAAAGAGAATGATATATATGGAGTGCGAGAGCGTGTATTTTTAGGGGGGTGAGATAGAAAGACAAAAAACAAGAGATGGAGGGGCATATAGATATGGATGGAGGGTGGAGAGAGGGAAGAATATTTCTTGCACTAGATGGATTGATTTAAGTGGAGATGGTGATTTATAATCCTATTTGATTATTTGCACTAGATGCATTGATTTTAGTGTATATATTTATTTCTAATGATATTTGATTACTTGCACTAGATGCATTGATTTCAGTGTAGGTGGTGATTTCTAATACTATTTGATTGCTTGCACTGGATGTGTTGATTTCAATTTAGACGTCGATTTATAATTATATTTGATTGCTTGCACTAGATGCCTTGATTTCAATGTAGATTATTTCTAATCCTATTTGATTGTTTGCACTAAATGCATTGATTTCAGTGTAGATGGCAATTTCTAATCCTATTTGATTGCTTTGAGTAAATGCATTGATTTTAGTGTAGATGTTGGTTTCTAATCTTATATGATTGCTTGCATTAGGTGCATTGATTTCAATATAGAAGTTATTTTCTAATCTTATTTGATTTCTTTGATTAAATGCATTGATTTCAATGTATATGTTGATTTATGACTTGATGTAATTGGATATATGACGGTACAATAATTTTAAAGTGATTGGATTAACAATATGCATTTATTTTAGTGTAAGCACAAAAAGTTATTGACAATGTACATTGATTTTTGTGTTATAGTAATTTAACCTATTAATATTGGAGAGAAAGAGAGACAAGGGATCATGTTTACTACAAGATTTAAATGGTTTATGATTTAAATTTTATTTTTCATATAATCATTATGAAAAGATAACAAAACTAACAAAGGTGATAATAAGAATAGTAGAAGAAAATAGTTTGAGATTGATCACAATGAAGACTATTTGTAACATGAGTACATTCTTATTATTCGCATTTTCTATCTTTCAACACCATTATTGTCACTTTGCATTAAAAAAAATATTTCATCATTTTTCATCATTATATTTTTTAACAATATTTATCATCTCAACGATTAAAATTAAAATGACCAAGTTAATCTCAGAAATATTTAGCATATTTAAAATGATTTTATTAATATTTGATATATTTACATATTATTGATAAAATTAATCATATCTTCCATAGATTTTCCTTGGCAGCACATGACTGAAACCAGCTTAGCTCCGGATCTATCAAGCATCGAGAGGGGTCAAATCTCTCGAGGTTCAAACTTTTCTTCGAGTTTTGCACTCAAAGGTTTGCACCTAGAGAGATTTGATCCCTCTCGATGCTTGATAGATCTGAAGTTAAGATGGATCTAGGCTGGTTATATGAAAAGGCATGTTTATTTTCGAAAAGGATTTTCATAATTTTAATATAATTATCAATAATTATTAGATAGAGGATATTCATTTAAACTGAATAGAATATTTCATAATATTTTTAATAGTATATAGAAGATGAAAGATTATGATTTATTTTCAAGAAAAAATGTCATATGAACAAGTGACATATGAATTGAGTTATAGTTTTTGACATGTGATATTGATAAATCATAGATATTGATTCGTGGTTGTAATAAAGTTTATTTATAAATCAAGAATCTTCATGATAAATTGGAGTTTAATTTCTGTTGTTAAAAATGTCTTGACATAATTTTTAAAAATTGTATAAATTTAGTTATTACGCTGTAAAGAGTTCTTATTTGAAAACAACTTTGCTGAATGAGTACGTGTACTATTTTGCACCTTTGATTTGAATGTTAGACGATTCAAACTATCTCAACCCTAAGATTAAATTCTGTTATTTTAATCAGTTATACAGCCTACCGAATATCAGATGTTCGTGAGGGAACTCAGTGAGGTTTCTTCTCTCATACCTCGACTTCATTCTGAGAGTTTTTCTGAAATACCTCGACTTCATTTTCTTCTCCCATGGCTGTCGGCTCATTTTCTTCTTCTGGAAAACCTGCAGTCAAGGCGCTTCGTATGATGTTGGTTAGGCTGATATTCGAAGACAATTTGGCCAGCGGCAGAAAATGGCGGAGTGCAGAAGTTTTGAGAGACTGGCAAAGGTTCGGGGCAGGTGAATAATAATCCGGGGGCTTTCTAAATTAGGTTTTCTTGGTTTTGATTTTGTATCAATCGGTGAATGTTACCGGAAAGAGATTCATGCGTTGTGGGAAGATATCAGTGGAAGGTGAAGCAGAAGAAAATGCGGTCTCGCCAAGGCCGAGGTTCTGTCAGAAGCATGTGAAGAAGTCGAACCCTTATTCCAGCAGAGGGCTTGACAAATTTGAGACTGTCTGACAAATTTGAGACTGTCTATCCCGAGCTTTCTGCCAAAAGAGAATATGTTGCCAAGAAGATTGGTGTCTCAGAGGACCAGGTGAGGTTCTCTTTTTCCAAGGACGGATGGACTCCAGTTGTTGTGAGAACCAGGGATGGAACCGGGAAGAGAAACAATGGAGAGGGTGCTGCTGGGGTTTCGATCCCGGGATCTCGAGAAAAAAGGATGGCAAATTGAGAGGAAAAGATGAAAGGAATGGTAAGTCTGAGAGTATTTCAATTACTGCATTCGATGCTAGGAACCATAGCCTGGTCATGCCGTGCTCTCGGTTTCTCAGGACCACGGCCTTCGGGTTGTTTGGTTTGAGCGCGATGTGGGCACGAAGGTCGGCCGTTCCTTCGGCCTTGACCTTGGCCGCGGCCATGGAAGTGAGTGGTGTGATGTCCATGAAGACATTTATTTGGGGTGGTGTTTCAATCTTTGCAGTGTTTTTCAGAAACCTTACAAACCCTAAACCTATCCAGAATGGAGGAGCCGTTGAAGCAATTGCAGAGTAGAAGGATGTCGATATGGGGAACCGAACTGGAAACCCTAAGACTACAGGAGGCATTGAAGAAATTAAAAAGCAGAAAGATGTCGAGATGGGGAGCCGAAGTAGAAACCCTAAGTCTACCCAGAATGTAGGAGGCAGTGGAGAAATTGCAGAGAAGAAAGATGTTGGATATGAGTCGACATAAAAATCCCAAGAGCAGCACCACCTTACAAGCTCGTGAGTGCACCTACTAAAGTTATTTTGTGAGATAATCTACTAAAGTTAAGTGCTACTTCATTAATTCAATGTGTTCGTTTTTATTTGCGAAAGCATCTTTGGTTGGACAAACGAGCGCCTCCCGAAATGTTACAAAAATTGACTTACTTGGTTATAAAGCATGATCCTTTAATTCGGGTGACGTAGATACGATCCGGCATACACTTTTGGTGTCTTATACTTTGTCGAGGTATGAGCAGGGAATTCTTCATCGATAAGCCGATACTCAAATCCTCTCTGTTTTAAGTCAACTGTGTTTTTCCTTCTAGCATGCTTGAGTTTTATATCATATTCCACTGTTTTGCATCTGTACATTACGGGATGTCGACCTTCGAGCGCTTTTTATTTTGTAACTCGTTTTACTTCGAGTGTTATGTCTTGCATGCGTATAACAACTTACAAGTTGTGTATGAAGAATGCTTACTGTCATAATAAAATAATTCAAAGATGTCTCGAAGGAAAATTTTTGGTTGGCATCAGTTCGGGTCTCTTCGACACCTCTCGAGAAAGTTTGAATGTATTTTTCTACGAAGGGAATTGTCTGCAGGTGTATGATGTGATATGATTTTTTTGGAACGAGAGTAGATATAGAGTTGCCGGAGGATTTGCCTTTGAAAGTCGCTCACACAATAGGAGAGAGTTTGCAAATTAAGATTGAGAATCTTCCGGAAGTTGAGCGTGCATTTGTTCATCTTGATTTCGAGTGTGATCATAAGCGAGAACACTCTTGTCTTGACCAAGCTACCACCCAGTGACCCTTAAATACGTTATTGGGTTGAATATTGCTTTCATTTCTCACGGCATGAAGTGATATTCTTTTGCATGCCAAAGTGGCTCACATGTCCTATGAGCGGGAGCAACGGCTTTATATTATATGAGCATGTAAAGGATTCATCGCCTTTATTAAAGAGATTATCTATCATGTTTGCGGGTCAATGTGATTAAAGAATATCGCTTAATTGTTTGTAATCGGTAACTAATTCATTTGTACTAAATAATCATGTTGGAAGATAAATTACTTTTTTATTCGAGATGTACTTTCAATCCACACTTTCTATAATAACCTGGATATTCATACTTTTGACCACACCAAGTCGTGATAAGGATAGACAAACAAACACAACTTTGACCAAGTTTGACCTTGTCAAAGGCAATGTTGAATCCCTTAAACAAAATAAGAAAGTAGTCAAAATTTAAATATCACTATGACCAAGTGGAAGGATACAAAAGTGTGACTCAATGCAAATGTTCCATTCTATAGAGACACCAATAAATCCCCATATAAAATCATGGGAGTTACCAAATTGAGAAAAAGCCCCCGAACTCACAATAGTTCTTTTTTGTTTTAATGATTTTTTTCAGTGCTCAATTAATGAAAGTATCAAGAGAGGAGAACTTGATTAATACATTGGAACAGGGGCCTCATTATGAAGGGAAATTTTTTTCCAACTTTGCAAGTTGCCTGACCAATGGACTATTGATATTTAAACTTTGTTATGTCCTTAAAATACCAACATGCTTTTAAAGCTACGTTGTAGATTTTGTATTGGGCCGGTCTTCAAAAATATCTTGCTACATGTGTGTTTGGTTTCTCCCTACGTTTCATTTATTTTTGATCGACTTTGGATAAATATTTTACACAGGATTCCAGTGCGATTGAAGGCATAGGCGAGCTAATTGAAGATAAAGGTTCTACCAAGATTTCATACTCACGGTTAGAGTGGCTATATATCATTATGTTGTCCGCGCTCGGAGTAAAAATTAGCTCTTTGGTTGTACTGTAGAACCTCTAGAAAGTGAGATTGTCCGAGCTTATGCAAAGGTTTTGGGTTCTTCTGCTTGTGCATAGCAAATTTCTTTAATAGGAATACTATTTTCTGTAGTCTTATTTCTTGCAAGCGTACATTAAGTTCCCTTCGGCATTTGCTATGCGGGATCACTATTTTGATGTTGTAGTTGGTTTAGTACTTGTATGTTCTTGGAGACAGCATTCTTTCCGGTGGATTGACCCTGGGTCGGTGCAATTGCTCTTGCTCTTTATACTATAATTAATTGGTCTACAATTGTTTTAGAAAATGCAGGTGATCACCAAAAGCTTCCACAGTCATGAAAGATGTTTTTGTACAAAAATAAGTTTTTGCCCCAATATTAAGGAACGGAACCATTCGATATTGTGAAATTTCATTTCCATTTTAACTTTCAAAGTGTATATTCATTTTAGCCTACACATGCCCGATCAATTCACAAAATGTCATAATGCCACATTGCATTGCCAATTGTTAGCTTTTATGCCTTTAATAAAGGTTGAGATATTTTGCATTTTAAAAATCAAAGCCTACTATCTTAAAAGTTGCAGTTTTTCCTTAAATTTTGTTATAAAAAATTATGAACACTACAACTTAAATATTTATTTCTATATGCTAATTTCTAAATGCATGTATGCTTATAATGTTTACATTGTAGTTATTTTGTGAGATAATCTACTAAAGTTAAGTGCTACTTCATTAATTCAATGTGTTCTCGTTTTTTATTTGCAGCATCTTTGGTTGGACAAACAAAATGCTTTCCGAAATGTTACAAAAATTGACTTACTTGGTTATAAAGCATGATCCTTTAATTCGGCGCGTAGATACGACTCACGGCATACACTTTTTGTGTCTTATACTTTGTCGAGGTATGAGCGAGAATTCTTCAGCGATAAGCCGATACTCAAATCCTCTGTTTTAAGTCCACTCGTGTTTTTCCTTCTAGCATGCTTGAGTTCTATATCATATTCCACTATTTTGCATCCGCAATTACGTGGGATCGTCGACCTTCGAGCGCTTTTTATTTTGTAACTCGTTTTACTTCGAGTGTTATGTCTTGCATGCGTATAACAACTTACAAGTTGTGTATGAAGAATGCTTGTTGTCATAATAAAATAATTCAAAGATGTCCGAAGGAAAAATTTTTGGTTGGCATCAGTCGGGTCTCTTCGACACCTCTGCAGAAAGTTTGAATGTATTTTCTCGAAGGGAATTGTCTGCAGTTGTATGATGTGATATGATTTTTTTTGGAGCAGGGTAGATATAGAGTCGCCCGAGAGGATTTGCCTTTGAAAGTCGCTCACACAATAGGAGAGAGTTTGCAAATTAAGATTGAGAATCTTCCGAAGTTGAGCGTGCATTTGTTCATCTTGATTTCGAGTGTGATCATAAGCGAACACTCTGTATCGACCAAGCTACCACCCAGTTGACCCTTAAATACGTTATTGGGTTGAATATTTCTTTCATTTCCTCCGGCATGTAGTGATATTCTTTGCATGCCAAAGTGGCTCACATGTCCTATGAGCAGCAACGGCTTTATATTATATGAGCATGTAAAGGATTACCGCCTTTATTAAAGAGATTATCTATCATGTTTGCGGTGTCAATGTGATTAAAGAATATCACTTAATTGTTTGTAACTCGGGTAACTAATTCATTTGTACTAAATAATCATGTTGGAAGCTAAATTACTTTTTATTCGGATGTACTTTCAATCCACTTCATGCAAAATTCCTTGTTTTGAAAGGCCATGCTCCGATCCGTACCTTCTAACAAATCCATCAATTTTATCACAAGCTTAAACATTTTCCGTTGAATAGGCCTCCTTTTTTTCCGTGTTTTAAATCTCATATTTTGAGTTTCTTGCAGCCTTAGTACGTACCTAAAACATTTCATCGTTTACATGCTTGCTTGCAAATACACTTCCAAATTTCCTTCTTTGATATGAAACACATTATTTGGGACAAGATTTTCAAGGTGTGACCTCGGCGACTAACAAAAAATATAATGCTAATGAACAAGCATTCCCCTTTGGCCTTAAATAAATGAACAATATTTTAGAATGCTAAAAACTTCACACTAGAGAATGATGCAACTATGCAGAAGTGCATTACTGATTTTTTTAACTAACTAAAACTACCTCACAAAGGAAATATAGTTTCATTTGAATAACTAAAAACTTTTCATGCTATATTCAATATAACGAAATGAGCAAATGTTTATGAATTTGATTTCACATTAAGGACATGGTTAACAAGGTGGCAATTCTTTGAAAAAGCAGTCGCTAATTCCAACTTTATTCCCAATTATTTTCAACACTTGAAAAACCAGTGAAAAATGCTTGATAATTATGAAAAGTGAAACGAAATAGGTTTCATATATTGCTCGTCATTTTTTTTGACTATTTTTTCATCAAGGTTCCAAATATGCTTTGAGTTATCTCACTATATGAGGCCCAAAGTTGGGCATTTCCGAATATTTGTACAATATTGGTAACAATCATAGTTTTAAAGTTTGGAATCAGATTTTTGAACCTGGTTCATTCATTTATCAAAAAGCTCGGGTTTCGAACCGTAATTTATCAAACTTGACAACAATGTAATTGAATGAACTTGGTTTTAAAAAAAATGACATGAAGAAAAATATTTCTAAAATTTCAAACCATGAAGCTCTAAATGGTTTCTAGAGTTCAAAAACAATTCTACAAATCATTGTGCCATTGGCCTACTACAAATCATTGATAAACATGATCCTTGATCAAACTTATCTATTAACATATGTAGTTGTAAACGAATATTTCTGTAGCTATCGCATGATTCATGTGGGAGCATTTTCACTACTATCTACTCTTCCCTACTTTTGCATGATTCATGTGAGATCAGCATGATTCATGTGAGAGCATTTCTGCTATACTACTCTTCCCTACTTGCATGATTCATGTGATATCATTTCCTCTATACTACTCTTCACTATGTTATTGCTTTACAGCGTTTCCTTTGCAACATATGGTGCAATTGCTAGTTTTTATCATTAAAATAATGATTATTTTAAATAAAATTTATAATTGAATTAATTCTTATAGTTTTTTCTAACAAAAATATTTTAAAACGGTCAAATTCGAAGGGAACGTGGAAATTAAAAACCAGAGACACAACTTCAAAACGGCTGCTATATTTAAACAGCGAATATAAATATGTACATGCATCGAATGCAGCTACGTGCATGCAACAAATTCAATTGAAGAAAAAGAAAAAAACAATCTAGTAAGTAGACAACCCATGTAATTATATACATGCCACAATTACATCAAAATAGTAACATGCAAATCTGATAGCTAGACAACAAATAGAAGTATAATATACATGCAACAATTACGTTACCGCGGTCCAATGCGAATGGAACGTGGAAATTTTCGTCAACGAAGATGATACGGAGATTTATTGGACAAGGTTTGTGACCATGGTTAATGACTTTTCTCAGTTGAAAACCCTATTTTGAATTGAGGTTGTAGTATTGGACAAGGTTTGTGAGGCCATGATTAACGACTGCTAAGTTGAAAACTCTATTTGAATTGAGATCGTGCCGATGTTATGTGTATTTTTAAAAATCTGGAACATTTGACCTATGAATCACGCATTGAAAATTTGAAGGTGGGTCTTAAGTTGGCTGGATCAGCCAATCTTAAACCTGAAAGGTAATTGTAGCAGCTAATGTAATTGGTGTAGTCTAAAAAAAATTTACAGAATAATTTAGAAATTTAAATAAGATTATGAAAATTTTTAGGAAAGATTTTTTGAAAAATTTGGGTTATAGTTGTTAAACTTCAGTATTTTGGGTGTCTTAAAAAATTGTTGATGATGTTGAATTCATTTCCACCATAAATAAAAAAATACAATTCAAACACTCAACTACCTGATTTTTGAATTTTTTTTAGTCCAAACTATTCTGTTAGGACAACTCCAATGTAATTCTGCAAAAAAACTGAAAATCTACTCTCGTAGTGGAGGGAACCTTCAGTCCATGGCAACGCTGGAAGTCTGGAGGTGGCTAAGTCGATGTCCTCGATAATAGGAAAGTGTGTACTGAAATATCCGAGAATTGTGTGACTCATGTTCGAGTCCGTTGAAGTGAAGTTGCTTCTGTCAATTTTTTTAAAGATTTCATTTCGTTGTTTCAAAATTCGTTGGAAGGCTTCGAATTTAGGCTTCAGGATAGCAGATCCATGATTAAGCTTTTTTCCATGATGATTATGTTATTTTTCATGTGTTTTTTACAATTTTGTCATCAGAAGTGGGCCAGCAGATGGCCCCAAAATAGTCCAACATTTAATAGAATCCTCCAACAGGTATTTAGTCGGGAAGAGCGATAAATATAAGTAGTCAATCGTTTACCTAATTTTTTAGCAGATTTTTTATAGTTTTTACCTCATGTTCATCAGAAACTTGAACGCTAGTGATGTCATAAATAGATCAACTAGCGAAAAAAATCATTTCCCCCATACCATAAAATTGGCAATGGCACCAAAGGAACGTATCAAGGGAGTGGAGAATGTGAAAAGGGAAACTATATTCTTGTGTTACATGTGAGGGTACATCATCAATATCACTTTATGGGTGCAAAATGTCACGTCAAGGGAAAATATTTCTAATTTCCAGACCTTATGAAAACACTCTAGTCAAGTATATTTGTTTGATATTATTTTATAAGAACTGGCCCATCCCCTACCATTTTTCACATTTTTTATGGTCAAAAGATGGGCTAACTTGGAAAAGAAAGCATTTCACATCTTCATAAAAGAAAATATAAATGGAAAGTCCACCTTTTTCTAGAGTTGAATGCTTTGACTTGATGGAAAATTTGAAACATTTCCTTGAAAAAGAGGTTGGACATCTCTGCAAATTATCAATGTAGTTATTCAAAGAGAAGATGCTACAAGACTCTTTTAAGATGAAATATTACTAGATCTCATGGAACTCTACCATCATTCTAAGCATGAGGCTACATGATGGAGCTTTTCGAGAAATAGTAGTGGTTTTGAGGCTACATGATGGAGCTTCCGAGTTCCCGAAATCCAAGTGGTTTTGCCCTCATTCAAGGATGTAGTGAAGGGAAGGCTCACAACTTAGTGATCAACCCTAATTTAACCAAGGACCCTACATGGTAGAACAAATGGAACATGTACGAGGCCACAGTAGGTTAATATTCTAAAGTGACAATGTGCAAGTTCAATGGGTTTTTACCTAGAGATGACACTTTACACTAGTGTGTCTTTCTTTGTGGACTCCAATTGTGACATCTATCTATGTTTCCAAATGATTCTTTATTGTATAATTTTATTCATTAATTTGATGCTGAGAAAAGTCTTGAGAATGTCCTCAATTATGGGCCCTAGTTTTTTAGGTAGAGATGGGCTATTTATCACCCATGGTTCCAAGATTTTTATGCAAAAAATATGGTGGTCTCAACTATGTCAATATGGTCGAGATTACCAAATCCCTCCTCACTTTGGGGCACCACAAGGTCCTAGAAAAAAATGGAAACATGTGGAGAAAATTCAAAAAATTCATGATGAAAAAAAATTATGTGTTTTTCTTAAAAAAAACATTACATTAAATAAGGTCTTAGATAATGTTTTAGAACATTGCTACAACTGCAGGTTTTAGAAAGTCACCTCTCTCTAAGTGCAATAAGTTGGGTAGTCGAAAAAAAGGAAGTTCTTCTATCTCAATTTCAATAGTATTAAAATTAGCCTTAAATTTAAGTGATGAGTACTATAGATTTTCCTTTTTTAATTTAAAGGAGATTTTTTAAAATTATTAATAATATTAAAAATGAAAATCATTATATGATAACAAGATTTAATATATATATATATATATATATATCCCATTAACTCGTTCTAGAAATGGATAAAAACCATTTTGTCGTAAATTTATAAATATTAATATTACATATTATTTTAAAACATTTATAAAAACATTATATTATTAACTCATTAAAATTAAAATATAAATCCATCTAATTATCTTATTTCTAATTTATTGGATTTTAAAAATAACGGAAATAAAATGAAATAGTTTTTTCTTTAAATAATTATTTCTTTTTAAATAATTATTTAATTCATCTTTATAAAATATTTTAGAATATTTACTAGTAATAGTAGATTAAAGGTTGAAATTTATTTAAAAAGTAATTATGTTTTTCCAGCTTTTAATTAAATTGATTAATTGAAAAAATTGTCATATAAATATGAGTTATGGTTTTTTGAGCATGTGATATTAATAAGCTATGATATTGGGCCAAGTTATTATAACAAAGCTTATTTACACTTTAAGAATCTCAATGGTAAAAATTGGGTTGAATCTCCACTATTAAAAATCTAGTTACATGTTCTTTTAAAATATATTTGTGTGTGTATTTAACTAGTGCTAAGTCATTTTTCTAATTAATATGATAATTTAAAATATATTTATAGTTTAGTTAATTTTTATAAATTTGTAAAATCTTCGACCGTAGGGATGTATCATGAGAAGTAGCGGTTTGATGTTTATCATAATTTTCCACCCATTTAATTTATATGGCTACCCTAGTACATAAAGTAGAGTAAATTGTCTATGATGGAGAAATTTTTGTAGTATACCTTATTTTAATGATCCTAAAAAATTAAAACAAATTTTAGGTATATAAAAAATAGAATTATATTCATATTCAAAATGTTTATAATACCACCATATTTATAATATGTTAATAGGTAAGCCACCATAAGTTCCTTCCTTGTTGACTCCACGTTGTCCATGTTTTCTTGTACCTTTGTGCCTTTTATAGATCCCTCTCCTATGAGCTCCATTGACTATGATATCACCCCTAGTGTCTCTCAAATCTAGTCCCTGTCCAACTTAGTTGCTTTCTCTTGTGTTATCCAATCACCTTGCAACCTTTCACACCTCATCATTTGTAAATATGCCTCAGAACATTTTTGAACAAGGAGAAGAGGTGGGCATTGAGAACCTTTTCTACATAAACTTATTGTGATAATAAGATTGTATCATCCTGCGAATGTAGGGCCCAATCCTAAGTTCACAATGCTTGTGTGTGATCCCGCAAGTCATACTTCGGGTTAGTTCCAAAAGGAAACTAAAAAATATTGAAGAAGATTAGGTGCATTATAACAAGTGTTTCATCCTTGACCCCATGTGAGAATGTTACCGAGTTTGTTTGGATATCACACACAATATCCTACTACGAATTTTGGTTCCCATTATACATGTAGGATATCGGTGTCTGCTCACCACGCCAAAATCCTTGCGGGTTGAGTCTTGATTGATCCAGATGATACACAACAAGAGAATGAAATTAGAATCGTAGACACGAGTTAGATTGCATAGACCACAAGCTCACCATCCTAGCTAGATGATTAGCAAAAATTTCTTCTTGTTAGATGATGACAAGGACGATGCATCCATGGATGGGTGACAAAATCCACAGTGACAACTATGATCCATATTTATTTTTTCCTTGTCTTTATATTTTGTGATGTTTTTCATCTTGTAAATATGCCATATGTTGTAGCCTAGAAAAATAAATTGCATCTTATGCTTTTCTTGGTTATGTGATAAACTAATCATGAGATGTCTCAACAATCTCAAAATTTTTAATCTTTGCTACTATTTACGGTCTAGCTTCTCTTCATGCAAACGAACAAAAATACATTTTTAGACCAGTATAATATTTTAGTGTCATAATCAAAAGTGCCTAGTCATATGTACAAATTTAAAAAAATAAAAATTTTCAATTATTTTTATGTTTAATGTATTAAATTTCAATATTTTTTCTTTGTTAAAATTTTATGAATCATAATTTATCTTTATGGAAAGTAAAATTATTGTCTTGATCATTATTGTTGAAAATATAATAGTTTCAAATCATTATAGTTCATCAAATTAATGGTTAGATCATAAATTTAAGTGTATTCTATATATTATTATTGAAATTTGTTAACCATCACAATGAGGTGTATACAGTGAATTATTTCATGATAAACTATTTACTCATTAAAATATATTCTCAATTACTATTTATAATATATTTTTAATGTTTTGCTAAAAATAAAACCACCTTTTCCATTATCATCGTTAATAACATTATTATTATTTTCGTCACTAATTATATTATTTTTTTAATGTGTTATTATAAATGTGGATTACCAAATAACTTAGTATATAACTATACACAACCTTGCTTTGAATTCTAACATCAATTGAAATTATTTTGGCTAGTTGAGGGAATGATTATGATTTTCTTTACTTATGATCAAATCTCCATTAATAATATAATGAGCTTTGGTGTCTTAATAATTATTATTATAGTCTGACAAATCATTCTAAACTCTAAATATACCAATAACAATAATAATCATAATCAATATTAAATTCATCGCTAATTTACGCTCCAAATTGACTCATCTCCATTGTTTGATATATTCTATCACTACAACATAAAGGGGGTGTTTAAGATAATATTTATGACAATTTTGGGGTAAATTGTCTTAAATTGAATGAAAATAAAACTTGTGTATTGTCTTAAATATTGTCTTTAAGTGGGTGTCTCAAATTAAATCATCTTAAAATTAACTTGTCTTAAAATATTGTCTCTGATGAAAGACAATATATAGCATAGGAATTTTTGTCTCTCCGGAGACAATTTCATTTTTGTCTCTCCAAAGACCAGTTTCATTTTTGTCTCTCTAGAGAAATTTTCATTTATTGTCTGTTATGATTTCATTTGTCTCTCAAAGACAATAGTTGGAATTAAATACATATTGTCTTTATGGGAGACAATGCCTAAATCTTATCTATTGTCTCTCTAGAGACAATATAAAATAGTGAATCCAGAAAAATATATCACCATTAAAATAAATCAATATCAAAATATTTAATTAAAAAAAATATACTATCATTGAATAATTTATGTTAGGGTATAGTGGAATCGAACCACCAACCTCCTGCATGGTAGCTGTCTCCCATTGATCTAACACCCTTTAAACAATTATGTGAGTTATGGCGAGTCCTTGAAATTGTATAATAGGAATTGATTTTCAAAAAATGTTCGACACATAATGGCATAATCCTTGTAAAATATATAATCATTCAAGCCCCTATTTTTAACTTAATAAAAAAATAACTCAATGTTAGCTCACTATGCACCTTGTATCTTGGCTTGAATAAAAATGTACCTCCTTTGTGGGTAAAGTTGCCTTTTCTTGATGTTAAAATTGGCATCAACGTAGCATCTTCTATGGATAAAGTGATGCTCAGAGCTTCTTTCTAAACCCAAATCTCACAAAGCGCGTCTAAAAGAGCTAAGAGTAGGGTTCTAGTTTTTACAGGTTTTGGAATCCGAGTATACTCCCATATTAATATCTTAGAAAAATGGTTACATTCATGGTCGTAGGGAGTCTCGTCAAGTAGAAACCGTGACCTGAGAAAATCTTTTAAAGCTCAACACTATGCTATCTAGGAAAGTCGAAATGTATCCGCTATAACCTAAGGCCTTTTTGCAAAGAATCTTCCAAATTTATCCGATATAACCCTAAGAACTTTTGAAAATCATCTCTATATTGTACAAACAACAATACTAACAAGTAAAACCGGAGAAAAGAAACTAGGCGACAAACAGTTAACTAGGAGGTGGTGCTCGGCTAGGCCAACTTGGCTAGAGATCTCATGGACCTCGGCCTTGACTTTCAAGTTAGCTACCATTTCTTCTACAAAGATCGAGTTGGAGTTTGTTCCTAGGGATTCCATAGTGCTGCTAAATCCACAACGACCATCCATCGCAATGGCGGGGTCCCAATCCATCACATGAAACGGAACCCAAATGCTTCTCCTCTAACCCCATGGTCGCTTGCTTCAGGATTATTGTTGGGTGTTTAGTTAGCCATGGAAACATTGGTGTTGAAAATGTAAAGTTAAGACTAAAAACAGAGAGTGTGTGTGTATTTTCAATTAGGTCTAGCCCGAGCGGTGAGAGGAGTGTTATACTCACTACCCGAGGTTCAATTCCCACAACTAACATCATTTTTTTAATAATACAATTTACCCTAGGTACCATCCCCGGAATGAGGGTAAGTTCTCGGTGGGTTTTCCCAGGAAATGCATGATGAAGAATATATATATATATATATATATATATATATATATAGAGAGAGAGAGAGAGAGAGAGAGAGAGAGAGAGAGAGAGAGAGAGAGAGAGAGAGAGAGAGAGAGAGAGAGAGAGAGAGAGAGAGAGAGAGAGAGAGATGGAAGTGCTTGGTGGGTTTTCCCAAAAAATGCACGACAAATAATACACACACACACACATATATATATATGGACCTATCTTAATTTGGGAGATCAATCGTGTCAAAGTCAGAGTCACTCGTTTCACCCTAAATGTGAACATTACAAGTCAAATGATTTATTTGTATTTGGGCTTAGAGTTAAATCATTCAAGAGCTTAGGCATGGTTTTCAAAGATGTAGCCTTACAACAAGAATTTTGTGTTGGACGATGAAAATCTTTGGCATATCGAAAGTACTCCGAATATTATGGGCTTCAAATTAAACACTTCGAAAGAAGGATATTTTGGAATTTAAGAATGAGGTGACCCTTTAGAGCTCTGAGAACCTATGTGAAATGTAAATATATTTAGCTATACGGAGCCACATTAATATAAATTATTTTATACCAAAAAGCAAAAAGATTAAAAAAAATAACCAAAAAAAGAAAACATAGTTTTAGACTTTTTAGTAGACAAACATATGTTGACTTGTTTTGACTGCGGTTTATCAAATTAAAACATTCAATTGTTTGATGTGACATCCTAACTACGATTCTACAAGAGAGACTAAATTTCACATTGAGTGAACTTGCAGATGAATATAAAAAATTGGGAAAAGGTCATTATATATCCGTTTCAAGAAAGCATGCAAAGAAGTTATCACATATATCTCAAAGTAGATGATTGGAGGATAATAAGGATCCTATAAAAACAACCAATGATTCAATTTATAGAATGAAATCGAGGATATCAATTACAACACGTGTTAAAAAAATAAAAAATAAATATGGGTTAGCTTATAAGTTATAAAATTTCATCCACCCTGACTGACACAACCAAGATCTACAAAATAAAGAGCACTGCGGCATAAAATAGAAATTGAACATGGAATCCTTCTAATAGGATGAGGAAACAAATTAGAGAAAAGGGGCATGCCAATTAACCTTCGAATATTGTCATTTTTTGAGCTATTTGTTGCTTGATGTACACTCTTTTGCTAGCCTATGAACCATATAGGGACTCCGTATCCTACTACAAAATCAATTTGAGTTTTAGATCACTCGTTGATTTACTCTCCAATTATTGTTAATAATTGTAAGTGACATTATAATATTGCAAGGGTAGGTTAATGGTGGCACCCATATATGTAAAATATGTCATGTATATACTTTAAATTTAAAAAGTGGAAAGTCGAAGCATTGTTTTCTTTCATTTGAGATAAGCATGAAGAAAACAAGGACACAGTTCTTACGAGACAATAAATGTTGAGAAAGATAATCTCTGAGCTTCAATTCCATGGGTGCCCCCTCAAATTAGAGTGTAACGAGAGGAAATATCTCATCGATGCCGACGGAAGAGCAACCGATTCGGAAAAATCAACACACTATTACGAAACGACGAAATATTTTACTACCATAATGCGGACCCAATAAAACAAAGAGAATAAAGGCCCCTTATTAGTTATATCGACATGATCTCCCAAACCTATGAACCTTCAAGAACATGGATTTCCTTTAAAAAATAAATGGTTGTGTATATTGGAGAAGGTGACCCAAGGGTCATTTGATTATGAGAACTTAGTGGTAGAGAGAGTCCTTAGATGAATTCCAGATGACTAAATCGAAAGTCAATTCTCCTTTTGTTAGATAGAACAACCTTTACTTCTCAACGTTAACATCCTTTTTGAGAGTTTTTGTTACCATCCCGTTGTTCTTGTAAAAGTATCTAGATTTTTGGTAAATTGACATACGTTCCCAACCTCATGCTCGTTTCATTGAGAAAAGAGCGAAGTCTCCCTTTGTAGGTAAAGTTTCCTTTCTTGATATTTAAAATTGGCATCACTATAGCATCTTCTATGGATCAAGTGTCTGCTAGAGCTTCTTTCTACACCCAAATATCACAAACGTATCTAACGAGATGAGAGTAGGGTTCGGTTTTATGGGTTTATTTTTGTAATCCAGCATACTCCCATATTAATATCGTAGAAAAATGGTTACATTCATGGTGCATCGGCTTGTCAAAGTGGAAAAACGAGGCCTCAAGCAAGCGTTTTAAAGCTCAACACTATGTTGTCGCGGGAAAGTCCAAATGTATCTGCGACAACTCCAAGGAATTTTTCCAAAGCATCTTTATATACTTTACAAACAACAATAATAACAAGTAAAACCGATCAATTGAATCAACAAATTTAACTAGGGAGGCGGTCGGCTAGGGCCATATTGGCGCACATATCTCATACACCTCGCGTCTTGACTTTCAAGTGAGCTTGTTCCGGGGATTCCATAGTGCCTACAACCATAGCTGAATTATTCACAATGGCAAAGTCCTAATCCATCACTTGAAACATAACCCAAATGCTTCTCCTTCTAACCCCGTGGTCGCTTCATTCCATATTATTCTTGGGTGTTTAGTTAGCCATGGAAAAAGTGATGGAAAAAGTTGTCTTTACAGCAATGTAAAGGTAATACTACAAATAGAGTGTGTGTGTGTGTGTGTGTGTTGTCAATTATGTCATAGCCTCTCAAAGCGGTTGAGAGTTGTGAAGAAGGTGCCGAGCCGACATAACTAGTAAGATCGACTAAGTGAGCTACATTAGGTTTTCCAAGAAAAATTTTACATCATAGTACAAGTATTTATACATAGAAAGATAGTTACGGAGATTACAGAGTTTACTACTATTAGATGTCACTAGATCAAATGGTAGTAATTGTTTTTCTTCACCTTCTCAATCGATTGTATAACTCTCAATTTTGTTGGTTTTCAAATGTCATAGTGTCATTGTCGAGGTCTATAATTGTATCTTTGATGTCAATTATCACTTTGTAGATTTCGGTATCAACCTTGGTCGGGTCAAATATAACACAAAATAGTTCTAACATGTAGCTTCAATTCATGTTCTTCTCATCACCCACCTTGGTGAGCAATGGACCCCTTTTTCATCATGGTATGGTTGCATTAAATATGTATTCATACGCTTCCTTGTGTACCACATAGAATTATGAGGGATGTTGTTCATCCTTTAATATCTAGAATGTATCTCTGTCATTCTTTAATGGATGAGGAAGCGACCAAGGCGTAACAAGGTTCTTTTAATAAATATTTATCAACGCTGACATAGTTGGGGGTTCAACCAAAAGGAAGTATAAGGCCAAATAAAGTGAAAAATTCAATACTAGATGTATGTGTAGCAGATTATGCCAAAGTCAAGAAACAAAGGCATTTTCTCATGCCGCTCAAATTATTATATTGGTTCCATATAAAAGTGGGCTTGATCTTACGATATGTTCCTTTAACACCATATTTTGGCAAATGCAAACTCGACACTATTGTTGACTTTAAAGCGATGTGATTTGCAAAGCATGT
Organism: Pinus albicaulis; assembly: GCA_034641835.2. Lineage (NCBI taxonomy): Eukaryota > Viridiplantae > Streptophyta > Pinopsida > Pinales > Pinaceae > Pinus > Pinus albicaulis. The sequence continues at coordinate 912,330,273 of CM076578.1, read as the reverse complement.
TGTGTAGCCTCTGTACTTATTGAATCAATATGTCCTAGACCTACTACTTTGTCTGCGAATTTTATAAATAAATTTATCTACTATGTCTTTTTCTTTGGTCTATTTTGGGGCACTAATATCAATTGTACTTGAAAAGAATTGTCAAGTGGTGCGAAAGGTTGAAAACCCAAATAATTTAAGACATATTATGACCTATAGAGTTGTGAGGAGACCTATTATAGGCATGCTAAATAAAAGGTAGGTTTTCATCTTAAGCACGAGGATGCACATAGCCATACATGTAAATTACCTAAACACATGTTCAATTGGCAACTTTGATTTAATAATCTCTTTGTGGGTGTCACATTATGGATATATTGAGACAATTGTAAACTATGGTCTACAAATACTTCCGAATGGTTTCTAAATTCAAGGTCTCAATTAGACATATGGATGTTGGCATCTAAAGTGTGACCGGACATGTAGGAAGAACGGTTTAGAAGCCTCTGATGTGAGTAATAAACTTAATACATGGGATCATGATTGACATCTTTAAAAAGTGATAAAAAACCACATAGAAATAGACATGTATTTATTTAAAGGTAGACAAAATAGAAAATTCAGTGTACCAAGCCCCATGGTTGTGAAAGGATAAGAAGAGGTGTAGAGATACCCAATTTCTTGCTCGACAACTTGAAAATGTTGGAAGGGATATAGGAGAAAGTGTGAGCTTCAACATCATGTAACATGGAACACCAATAGAAATGTGTCCGAAGTGTTTCAAGTATATCATTGTTAATGCCAAAACTTCCTATCACAATCAAGTATTTTACCTTCCAAATCGAGACGTTATCATGGTGCTTCCTCGAAAACATGGAGGTGTACAAGTCCGTAAGAAAAAATTGCTTGATTAGTATAAGTCATTTCCCCTATCAACCATGTTGGGGATTAGTGTGGGCCTATTGAAAAATCATGATATATCAAGTACGGTGCATATGCTAAACATCTAGTTTAGTAGAACAACTACCTAGTGTAGGTCAATATTGTTTTCAAGCGCATAGGTAGGAGGCATTCCTCACAATTCTTGGAACAAGTTAGAATAGCATTGTAAATTTTCATAAGTCATATAACTACTTATTCTCATAAAACTTCTCTTATCATGTTCGAGACTATCGATGCTCATAATTTTTGCATTGATTGGAAAGTGCTACTTTATCTGCAAAACTATATCCAAACGCATCCATTTTATGAGTCTAGAAAACTTCAATGGAATGGTCTCTAAGAGATAATTCCAGCTGATGTTCATTGCAATGTCCAATCCTTTTATGCTTCCAATCTCCACAGGGAATGCCACCAGGTCAATTTGGTGCTATTCAAGTCTAGGTATTGTAACTTAGGGCATAACATAAAAATCTCTCTTGGTATCACTGCGGATAGATCATTTCCATTCATTTCCTATTTTTCCGGTGAAATGAGATTTCCCACGTGTGAGGTATGAATCCACAAACATACGCATTCATAAATCCAATACATGAATATTTTTAGAAAACCAAGCATTCTTAGCAGATTACCTATAAATGCTGTTGCCATGAAGATCCGACATACGAGTGCGTGCATCATCCAATGTTAGGAAAAATGGTTCTTGTAAACTACTATCTTCCATGTCAAGGAAGTCCAAATTTTCAAGTTTCCCAACCTCTTTTTGGATTTCCCCACCTAAGCTTGTTGTCTGTGACCCGAAGCCTAATCAAAGATTTTAAACTACCGATATTTGGAGAAATAGAGCCAATGAGATCAATTGAGAGAACAATCAACTTTGTGACATTTCTCAATTGGAATATGCTTGAAGGAATGCTTCCGTTAGCATATTTTCGATAAATAATAAAATATAAATCTTGAAGTACTCGCGGTTTAGCTATCTTGTGGCGGAATTATTCCTTCAACTTATTTAGCCAAGCAAATAGCGACATGATATTCTTGAGTTGTCCAATTGCTTAGAGTGTATTTACCGAGATGTCCGGTTGCTACCAAGATGGAGTCGAGAAATACTAGTGCAATTAACAAGGGAAGAAGGTATTGAACTAATACTATAGTTAACACTGATTTGAAGATGTTGTAGCCTCTACAACACCCTCCAAAAAATCCACACTTTAAATTTTTTGGAGCCCCTTGAGCATAAAAATAAAGCTAAGTTAAGGTCTGGGAAAGTTAAGTCGCTAAGTCGCAAATTTCTTGAATTTTGGAAAACCGCGACCCCACGACCTTGCGACCCTGCGTCCCCCTGAGGTCGCAAGGTCGCAAGGTCGCTAGGTCACGACGTCGCACCTCTCTCAAACCGCCGAATAGTGCGACCCAGCGACCTCATTAATGGATTGCACGCGTGACCCTTTTATAAATAGAAGGGTCGGTAGGTCGCATTATGTCCATGCGGCAGATAGAAAGAAACGCTTCTAACAGGTCGAATGGAGCACGATTTTCCTGGGTAAGTTGTCGTTTCCTCCTGTTGTTTCCTTTTATGGTTTTTTTGCCTTAATTGCCCCTATCCCAGCCTTTAAATTGTCCATTTTCTTTGCTCCTTATATCATCTAAGACTTAAGATGCCCTCTTTTCCCTAACACTTCCCCTCCTTGCATAATTTTGCCACTACTTCCCATCCAGACTCTTATGATTTTTATTATGCCCCTAAAACTCCTCCCTTTGTCTGTTTTGGCCAACCTAGCCTTGCATTTTGAAGATAAATGGAAATATACTTAACGTCGTGCGTGCTAAAACCCCCCGGCAAGCCCTAGTGCGACTTGCGACCCTTGCAACCCTGCGACCCCGGTCGCTGAGTCGCCAGGTCGCATTCACCCTTCGTTCTACTTTCACGCGACTTCGCGACCTAGCGACCCTATGACCCAGCGACCTCGCGACCTCGTCGCAAGGTCGCAAAATCTTTGAGAGTTTCAACATTGCGACCTTTGCCACTCTGCGACCCATTCGCAGGTCGCTAATTCAACCCTTCCTGTGTCTCCAATTGGAAAAACTAATAACTGTACCTAGGCTTGCATTATCATGGCATCTTTCTTATCCTGGGACTCTTTCATGAACATGATAGGTGAATTTGAAGCAGACTTAGAGTGTGTCCTTGTCTCCTCAGATTCAAGCGACATGGGACCTCCAGTGGCCCGAAAAAAGAACAAGAGCCCGGAAGCAGAGGACATAGAAATGGATATAACGATGTCCCCACCCCCGATCTACAGGGACACCTTGTGCACATTTTCCAAAGGGGACAGCATGCGGTGGTACCAAGTGTACCAGAAATTTGCTCGACGGGAATTCCCAGAGGACCTCCCTGACCGACAAGCATACATACAAGTTAAAAGGTCAAGGCTCCATCATGCAGGTGCCCACCTTGTTATATTCCCGTGTGCAGAGGTCATTGAACGGATTATACAAAACACCGACCCCAAAAAGTGGGCAATCAGGGACTATGAGGGCAAAGCTTTCGTGACTCTCAAAGGCTCGGATGCTCAAGTTTACTACACATTGCCTGAACGAGAGGAGGACTTCACAGAATATTGGGCTATCACCCACGCAGTCCCCATAACAGACACTCTAAAAGGGTGGTGGGAGGAGCCCGAAAAATTCAAGGCCAAGAAGGATCAAGAATATCCAGTGGCAGGTCTTAGAAAGGTGTATAAATTAGTAGCCGCTATGCTTTGCAGATTATACGGGTGTCCCGATGCCACCACTTTCAGTGGTACATGGGAAACCCTAATGGAGTATGTCACTGTGCATGGCACCCGGTTCAACTGGGCCAGCATACTGGTGGCCTCTCTGCATACAAACATATCCTCGGCACTGGAACCGGATGATGGATATCCTTCCGAATTCTACATGGCCTCCTACTTGTTGGATGTTGTTTGTTCGAGGTGCCACTTTGAGGGATGGGCGCACAACTGGGATCCAAAGCAGGCACGCCCAATACACTTAGAGACAAAGGTATTTTGGGATTCAAGGTACAAGCAGGACATAGAGCCGATCTCTCAAGTATTCATCTTGGCTCTCTATGGAAAATTTTTCGGCCATGACACTCCTTGCATGTCTTGGCGAGCCATGGGGACATTACGCAAGGTGGCACATTGGTTCCCACTTGTCGAATACACATTCATTCGAGTCTTTGGTTCATACAAGGCTCCCCATGCTATGCCCCAATATGTTACAGATAAAATGCTCATTCAAGAGGTCTCTTTCCATATGACTTCCGGTTTCTCTAAGGTCCTGACTAAGGGAAAAAAGAAGCCATGGCCTACACTACCCCTCACTGTCGGTACCTACATGGTCAAAGATTTCAGGGAGGTGGAGGCAGAAGCAGAAGAGATGAAAAGTTATCACCTCGAGTCATTGGACCACCGGACATATGACCCAGAGAGGATAGTTCTTGATCACTGTAAGCGGGCTAAGTTCAAGTGGAACTACCAGCACACGGAATGCTCGGGCGAGGATGAAAGAAGAAACTGGTATAATGCAGATAGGCAACTTGCCCCGGGGGCATGGTCTGATCAAGAAGACCCAGATGACCATACATTGGAGGAAAGAAGCCGTGAATTAGGAGGCGCTTCTTCTTCTCAGGCTAAGAAGCCTCGAACCAGTACAGGGCACAACATTGTTGCCCAGCAGAAAGAGTAGGAAGCCAAAGCTTAGCACAAAACAGAAAAGAAGATGAAAGAGGATGAAGAAAAGCGCAAAAGCAGCCTAAGGTCAGAGCAAAAGAAGAAACAGGCAAGAGGCCAGGAGAAAAAAGGAGGAACAGGAGGCAGAGGCTGAAGCCGAGCGATAACTCAAAAGAGAGTTAGATCAAGTGGAGGTCAAACGCCAAAGAAAATCAGAACAGGAAGCGGCAGCAGAAGCTAAACGCAAGAAGAAAGCAGAACAAGAAGCTGCAGCGGAAGCTAAAAGCAAGAGAAAAGTAGAATAGGCAGCAGCAGCAACAGTCAAACGCAAGAGGAAAATAGAACATGAAAAGGCAGAAGCAGAGCGGTTGCAGAAGGAGGAGGAAGAAAAGAAAATAAAAGAGGAGGAGGATAGAATACTAGAGAACATCGAGACATCTCCCCAAGGAGCAGAATCACGAACAGAGCTATAGCCCATCGAAGTGCATGTAGTCAATACACGCTCTGTACTCTCCGATGTGAGTTCCTAAGAAGGGCAAGAAGAGGAAGTATTCAACCTTACTAGGCTCATGTACGATCAGTTCTCCTTCAAGATCCGACAGGAGAAAAGAAGATGCCTGGCACGAAACCCTTCTGCCTCATCCACAGTCACAATGGAGAAAGATATAGTCCTAGACACTAGGACTAACCCAGTAATGATGGCATCAGCTGGAACAGCTTTTGTCACGGCCACGGAGGAAAATGTAAACAGAATGAACAGAGAGATCCTCTCTCTACAAAATAAGCTACAAGAGGCAGAGCAAAGGGAGGCAAGGGCAGAGCAGGAAAGGGTAGCATTAAGGGAAGAGATTCAGCAGCTCCAAGACAAAACTGCCCCTATCAACGAAGTACCGCTCACCGTCCGAAGAGAGCTGGATGTATTAGAGGTCACCATGAGGCAGGTATATGGGGAAATGTTTACTATAAAACAAACAGTTGCCCCCTTAGCAAGAGCCCAAGCAGAGACCAAGCAGAGGAGCAAGAAGTTGAAGGAGGCCTCATCTGCTTTGGATAGAATGATAGAATGGATAGGCCGGTACCCCCAGGCTCCCAAAAACTTGCCAAAGAAAGACTGGATCCACACACAATATGCCAAGGTCCAAATCCGAATTAAAATGCAGTTTAAAGAAAAGCTGTCCAAGGACCTAGATAAGGTAATGGCCGCATACGAGCATCTAATCAACGGCATCGATTCAATGCATTCCCTACATCAAATTCCATCGTTGGGTGCATTGAGCGAGGAGAAGACATGGGAACAGGTGGATCAGGAGATCCAGACATTTTTGCAACCCATTAGACAAGCCATTGCCACTTCTGTTCTTACGGCATCACAGGACAACTTGGGTAAGTTCATTGTCACACCAGTCTGGATCTACACCAAACTGGCCTCCCTATCCAACCTGGTCACGCATAAAAGAGAAACTTTAATTCCTAATGCTTTGGAGTGTCTGCATTGGTTGAGAGAAGAATTTCCCTTGATTTCCCCTATAGCGGCGGATTATTGTGTGTGGCAGAACTTCCTCAGAGAACAACAAGTTGATGCCCCTAACCTCACGATCGCACGCATGTTCTCATGACTGGGTGGCAGTTGATCGCATGTCACATTTTGCAGCTGGATCGCAGGTCGCAACTCTCATTCAGGTCGCAGGGCAATTCAACAGTTGGGAGGTGAAAAGTCAGGAAGCCCAAAGGGAAAATTTTGGTCTATAAAACTCCCTTTGGGAAGATTGTAATGGAGCTTTTTTTTGGGACTCAAAGAGTTAGAGAGCATTGTATAGAAGGATAACACTCTTTTGCATATGAATACAGATACTTGTTAAATTCCTTTTGGATCCGGTGTTTTTTGTTGTGCGAACACTATGAGTATTTCTTTCCAGTTTCGAACATCTTTTGATTAATGAAACTGTGTTCCTAATGGCATCATTCATGCATTATAGTTCTCTGTATTTGTGTTGATCATGTTAAGTTTATCCATGCTTCCTCAATGAATGTTAATAACTTCGTTTACTGACATTTATATTTTCATCATAAACATTTAAGGAAGTGAAAGTTGTTCCTGCCATAAAGAATTGTTTCTTCTATGGTTAGAACAATGTGCAAGCATGACCCTTACGATATGTTGTCGACAGTATTTCTTTCGACTTCATGTTTTATTATTCATCTTGCTACGCATAGTGTTATATACTTGTTTAAACTCATCAATCATGTATCTTGTATCGTTTGAATAAGTGTGTGTCCGCAGGTTCATTGAGTTCTTTTGAGACCCTAAGGAAAAGAAGAGACTTAGGCAGTAGCTAGACCCACACCGCGCTGACGGATCCCTACTCCAGGGGTTTACGGTACTAGACGGGAATTTTTCGACGGGGAGATCCCTTGCTGTGGCCTGGACAAACTTTCCCTTCAACAAAATTGGCGCTAGAAAGGAGGGCCTAATGACGTCCTCCAAGCACACAAAGCAATATACCATCACAGACACGAGGGAGGTCATAAATGATGACACTGTTCCTCCCACTTTGGAAAGGTGCCTCAAGGGGGAGGCAGCCTGTGCTACGAGGTCACTAGAGAGGCAGCTTGAGAGCCCTGCACCTAGTTTCTCCCAATCTCCTCGTCAGTACTTCTCAATCCACCCGCCAAATTAGTTTCTTTGACCCATACTAGTACCCCTACTCGCTAACATCACTCACAATAGTGCCCTTTTGAAGTCACTACCTCAATTGATCGGCCATGCTGGTTGAAGGCCTCGCCATCAGCAACGTCCACGTCACGAACCGATTCCTAAAGCTCCAAGGGTGCAGAAGAGGAGGAACCAATGTGCAGATGAACTCCCATCTTGACCACTCTAAGCCCAGCAAACCCAAACCTAACAAAATCAGAGTCCGCCACCCGCCATTAGCGAGCGAGCGAGAGGCTCGAGTAGTGAAGGCGAGCGGAAATAGAGGCCGAGGAAAGTGGAGGTGAGGGAAAGTAAGATGACAGAAGAATAGAGGTAGAGGACAGAGGCGCGCCGTCAGCAAAGAAACAGCAGACACTGTCTACAGCGATATCACCTAGCAAATATGGCCGATCATGAGGGATGTCCGGGACGAGCACTCTGTCGATGGGGGAGAGGCCTCACGCATCAAGCACGGGTGGAATCTCGACCTAAGATCGAGCACTACACGAGGCATGCGGCAGGTGGCACCACTTGCTTGGATGAGCCTGGTCCGTGGATGTTTTGGGCCCCCCTCCATGACATGCCTGCGCACGAGAAACATCTCCCCAAGTTTGACCCTACGAAGGGCACGTTGGCCGGGATCATATAAGCAAATTCTGTCTTTCACCGCGAGTGTATGAGAGTTCAAACAAATGACGTTTGCTTGTCGCCTAGCACCACACACTCTTGAGAAGCAAAGGCCGCCACCTAGTACCGCTCCCTCCTAGGGTGCCTCCATAATGTCATGGGACCGACACATCGCAGTTTTCTTGCATAAATTTTCGGATGAAAAACACAGCCTCACATGATCCTCGCGAGTTAAGTACCATTAAATTTCCAAAGAGAAAGAAAATTTCGTGGATTTCAATCGACGATTTTGTATGCCATATTACAAAAATTTCAACTTGCCATTGGATGACTCCATTACCATAGACTACTATACAAAGGCTCTCCCAAAGGGATGGTGCCGTCTTTCGCAAGCGCGAGACTAGGGCCACCCTGCTTGGCAGGTGCGATGGCCGCCCTTATTGTGGAAAATTACACGCTTTTCTATAGGGGCCATGGGTCTGTGAACGAGAGGATAGGCACGCAAAGCCACATCACAAATAAAAAGTCGGTCCTCCCTGCACGCAAAGGCTCCACGGATGAGGACAGGGATGCTGCTGACTTCGAGATCGCAGAAAAAAACCCTGTCGCTTTACCGGGACCAGCCAAGTCTCCGGATACGAAGAGAAAGGGCATGGAATCCACATGAACGGAACTAAGACAAAAAGCCCTTTTTCGAAAGAATAGCCCACACCACCGATACCCAACCTCCGTCTAACTCAAACACTCTTCTCAGCGTGTGAGAGAAAGTCGAGAGAAAGGGATAACTTTTGTTCTTTCCGCCAGGCTTCCACACTAGAAAAGGCATGCCCACAATGGATTGGCAAAGCATGGCGTGGCCAGTAAAGTCAACTTCCGGGCAGATCGAAATCCCAGGGGACGCTGGGGAGGATGGTCGTTTCTGGAAAACAATGAAGAATATTTCGAGGAACGGACCAGGATCACTCTGTTCTTGCGAATCGGTGTGATCTACAAGGAGAGAAATCATGCCATCACCGATATCAACATGGCCGACAGTCCTAAGGTCAGGCTCTGTGCAAAGGAGCCTGGCGCTTAGAAAGAAAAGGACCGGCTCCCGAATAGTCCTTTGAAGAAAGAAGAAAGAGGACCTTCTTAAGGAAAAGTTCCTACACGGGAATGAACAACAAGCCGTTCTTCAGAAGCCCACTACGCGCGCAAGCGTACGAGAAAACCCAAGAGACCAAGCTCCCTAGTGTCGCCCAAATCCACCACCGAGCCTGGTCACTCATCGCTGATTCTAGTTACAACATTGTTGAAGACATGAAGGACCAGGAGCCAACATCTCCCTACACGAGCTTGCCCGCATCGCAATCTGACGAGAGGGTATTCTCAAAGCCTTCGCCAACACCTCAACTACTAAAGCCCGTGTGAGCCAATACGTCCGGCGCAATCTGGTCCGAGTGTCCAGCCTATCGTGAACGCCATAAATGAAAATTCTCGATCCACTGCGTCGCTTTCCTCTAATCATTTGCGATTTTCAACTTCAATGTCCATAGTCGCACTAGGATGGCTTCCGGCGCATCCATAAAGCTTCATTGCCCCTATGTGTTTGTAATAAGGCGAACATTCGCCTAGAGAAAAGTCGATGTGCTAGGATCATTCAACTCGACGGATACGCAAGTGCCCGCCGTCAGGAGAGAGAGCCGAATAGTGTCATCATCCGCCTTTACTGTCCGAGCTCTAGGGTCCCACCGTGTGTAGACAATGTGGCGAGAACGTCGGTGGCTTCATCGCCCTATTACTTATCGAGGGAGCGCTTTGGTCTGAGATGCCGCAAAGGGTATTTTTCTGCGACTCGGTCCGACACCGTGGCTTCCCACAAGCCGGAAAAACCAAATCGGGCTGAAAGTGAACCTTGTGTGAAGCACACTGCGGGCCGGTTTGGACGCTTACTGGCGAGCTCCTCGGCTTTGACCAAGAAGAGCTTGTGACCTGTGTGGAGGCCATTTTCGGATGTTACCATTCTCCCTGGGCTAGTGAGCCCCATAGGTCCGAGCCGAACTAACACTCGTCACCGACCAGGCTACGTCATACACCAAGCCGAAAATCCCTCCCCCAAACGCAACCTCCGAGGAGCTCGTAGCATGACATGTGGACCTTGTACTATGATGGTTCCAAGACACATGATGGAGATGGCGTGGCCGACATCGCTGGACCTAGAAAAACAAGTTCTTGATTTCGTGTCGGCTAGAGTTCCAAAGGCACCAGCAATACTACCTCGAATATGAGGCCCTAGTCCTCGCACTCCAGAAAGGCACCGGACTGAGACGTAAGATGCTTGCGGTTATCAGCAGAACTACGAGATCGGTCATCTCCGTCGTGTGCACATGCCATTCATTACTCGTCTCCACACTTAAAAGATTATCAACAAGAGGTATAGGGCATCTTATTTATGCTTTTCATGCGTTTGGAATCAAATACGTATGCTTGGACGTGACGCAATGTGGCAAACCTAATACTACCGGGTAATGCTCGCTACTAGGTTTACCCCTATAGGGATGGCTTTTCTATTGAAATAATGTATAAACGCCTCAGGCTGAGATAATATTACTAATTTACGCATCTTTGATGATGACCAACGAATATCTGAAATTTATGCTCATCACCGAAGTGTTCAAGGAACCGTGGTGATGGGGGAAGAGCATGACTGGGCGACTGTTTCACGGAAGAACATGATAAACGCAAGAAGACATCCAGATGCCCAAAGGGATAGTGTCACTAGAAAAATCTCTTCGATCCGCAAAGCCATTTCGAGGGCAAATACCAAAATACAAGAGTTCCACAGCAACCGCACACGCAGGTGAGTCGGAGCAGGATCGAATGAGGGATCCGAAAGTTCGTCAACCTTCGGAAAGATTGTTTCGACCAAGAGAGGTAAGCATTCACACCCGAAAGCCTGTTCCCGGGAAGTATCGAGATGCCTTTGCTCGGGACGTATGATGATTTACGTACGTACTGATGCCTCGTGTTATTCAAAGACCGTGATACATGAAGGAAGGAAATCGTTTAGGCCGCTCCGGAAAAAGCTTAAAGAAAATTTCATCAGCAACGCCGGAATCGGGAGTGATTCAAAAAGAACTTAAGAAGCCTCGGATGCACACATCATCTTCAAAGTTCGACACTCCATCTGTGAGTATCACGTCTGGTCGGTATGGACATGAGCGAGATCCGTTTGTGCGTGGACTTTTGAAATCTAAATTGGGCCTTAGACAAAGACAATTAGCCAGTGCCCCCTATGGAATAAATATTGCGGTGCCTGTCCCATCTCGAAATTTTCATAGCTTAATGGGTGGGTTCTCTCACGGTTACTGACCAAGTGCTTCGGTGGCCGAGCCAGGATAGATTGAAAACTAACTCGACCAAATGGGGAGACCTTCGCGTCGGTGCAGCATGCCACTTTGGGTTAATAAATGCAAGGAAACTTTCCGACGGGCCACGGATATATCTTTCCCCGGTCTAATAGGATGAAGTGTGGTAATATGTTGGATGACGTCACCATTTTTTCGGAAACATCGGGGCGATCACTTACTCCTACCTCAAGAAAAATTTCGAAAGGTGTGGGAAGTACGAGATCTCACTCAACCCGCATGAGTGTTTTCCTACCATGTCAGAGGAATTTGCTAGGCCACATCATAACTAACGCAGGGCATTGTTGTGAGATCCCGGCGGAAAAATACATTGCCCATATTCACACCCCCTAGCGAAGAGGCCATGCAATGTCCTTGGGAAAATCAATTTTGTATGAAAATTCATATCAGATTTTTCCCAAATAGTCTGAACTATGAGATCAGAGAAGACATGTGAGTTTCAAATGGAATACACTGGGGAAAGGGAGGCTTTCAATAAAATCAAGAAGTTAGCTATAGCTACAGCACCATCTCTCTAAAGTCTAGAGATTTTAGCGAAAAGCTTCATCTTGTATACCTTCACTTCGTATTCATCACTCGCAACTTTCCTCACGTAGAAAGACATCAACATATTGATGAATGGCCTGTATCCTTCATGAGTGCTCGGGTTGCGAGGAGTCGTAGCCGTGATTGGCGAGATTGAAAATCAGTGCCTATGCGAGCCTACAAAGCATTCAAGCATTTCACGGCACGCATCGTCTGAAAAACCATGTCACGAGCTTTTGCGTCCCCCACCCAGCATTCGTCCGCTCACTTTTTCGTGGCGACCAAGAGATGGGTGAGAGAGATGAGGGAACTCGGATGGCATGTCTTCAAGAGTATGACCTAGAGCTCAAGCCAACGCACTGCGTCGAAAGGACAAGGACTGCGCCAAATGCTCGCCAGGGTGGTAAGCTCACACGAGGTTGAAGAAAGAAAGGTGTTGGGAACAGGAAATCGACATGTGTCGGAGTGACCGTGCACCTTGTGCGCAGAAAACCCTTCTTGGTAATCCGACATTTTTTGGGATATTTGGCCCATGGCGTCTTGGACCCCGACACTGATTGCCCGAAACAAAAATGCACAATAAGGCTTAAGGCACGACGTCCTACCCGACTAATCCAAGGTAAGCTTTTCAAGAAACATCAATATGGACTCTGCTTACACCGCTTGGAACACGATGAAACACGTAGCATCCCGAGCCGAAGCCTGCACGCAGTGAGCACCGAGAGGGCATTTTGCAAGTGATACCATCGCCCACAAAATAATGCGCGTGCGGTACTATTGGCCAACCCTTTTTAGAGATGCTCATGCATATGTCACGAAAGTGTACCCAATGTTAGAATTTCGACCAATCGGGAGAGCGCGGCGCTCGCTTCCCTACGACTACGATGGTAGTAGAGGATCCCTTTCAACGAGGTGGGGTTTTGGACGTGATCGATTGAAATCCTACCTCACTCCTCCAACAACACCGAAATATATTCTCACCGCTTACCGGTGTTCACCGGAGTGGAGTCGAAGCAATACCATTATGCCAAAACAATGATCAAGAGGTAATATAATTTTTCACTCATTCTATCATCACGAGGTTTGGTGTTCCAACTTCCTTAGTTTTTGACAATGCAACTTATTTTTCATCTTTTAAATCAGTAGTGATTTTGCTTTGGAAAATGTTATTGTGCTTAAACATTCCGCATAATTATTACCCACAACGGAAATGCGTTAGTCGAGTCAACTAATAAAAATACTATCGCATCATCAAGAAGATTATGTTGTCCCACATGATAAACTTGCACTTAACGCCTTACACAATGCTCTTTGCTGAGAGCTGTGTCACACCTACCAAATCCTCGCTCGACGACCTCTGTATTTTCTTGTGTATGTAAAAGAAGTCGTCACTCCTCCCCACTTATCTCTCCCTACCCTTCCCGACTGTCCCAAGAAAAAGCCATGGCACCCCATGCACCTTGCGGCACAGATCGACACACTACTAAAAGCTCGGAGGAAGAGGGGCAAAAACCCGTGTGAGTTTGCCATCCACCAAAGCTCGGGTTAGAGAGATGGTTTGATAAAAAGTCCGCGTAGGAGTGAGAAATTTTTGAGGGCGGAGACCCCAAGGTCCTCAAGTGGGATAAAGGTCATGAAGAGAAAGGGAAAACATTCCAAATTCCAAGCGCTATGGACGGGTCTCATTCTGGCTGAAGGAGAAATTAGGTGCCCACACACGTTTAGACCGCCAAAATCTAGAGGAAAGGAGTCGAGGGTCCTCCAAGTGAAATGGGCATGACCTCAAAGATGCTTCAGCTTAGTAGCCCTCGAGCCGTCCCACCCATGTACCATATTTCATTTTTTTCTCGTTTTATTTCGTTTGTGAGGCGTCCTTTAAACTCAGCCAGGTGGAAGGCAACTCGTAGGAGTCACACAATTGGCATACTGCACTAGTTCTATGCCGATTGGAAGCACTCTCTGAAAGACCCAAAGGTGGTTAGAGTCACATTGCACTGACACCCAAAAGGTGAGTACACGCAGCCTAGCTCAAGCCACCAAGCGGCAGGGTGAGCTCACCTAGCAAGCTTGAGGTGTCTATGAGAAGAAAAGTTGGATAAAGTGGTGACTGAGATCGAAAGGGAATAGAGTTAACTTCGGTGACATCGACGGATGTCCGGAAAAACCAAAGTCCTCATACGGACCGCGCGAGAAACCTCTCTTGCAATTAAAATAAGCTCTGGGATCCCTCGTCCGCCCAGAAAAATTTCCTCTCTCAAATAAGTGCCATGAGCACACCCTAAATAAGTGCCTTAGGCACATTCAAAATAAGTGCAATAAGCACACCAATAAAGGGTAAAAAGGATTGATAAAAGGCTTCCCGCACGCAGAGGCGATGTGGGATGAGTCCGCGGGTGCGCTGCCAGTGCTCGGCTGGCCGGAGGTGGAGCAATGTTTAGTGAATCCTAGGCGATGACTCCACTTTCGGGACCGCGAGGTTTGCGATGCAGGCCGAGCAACACAATGAGGACAAAAATAATCGAAACCTAGGATCCTGTGGGTGCACTGAAGTTCTCCAACCCTTTCGGTCCGGAAACCTAAAGTGATGAAACTCAGTTATCCGGCACCTAGAAAATAGGCTGGCGAGACGAGCAACCTCACAAAGTGCCAAAGGCAAGGCAGAAAGAGGGACCTTGAGGTGAAAGGAACAGGCTGCCGAAGGCCCCTCCTCACCAAGGAAAAACCATCGACGAGAGGTTCCTTGGGTCCCACCGATCGATCGCCATTTGTTTTAGCTCTCATTACAACACCCCTCCAAAAAATCCACCGCTTTTAAAAATGGAGCCCATTCAGTATAGAAGAGCTAAGTTAAAGTCCGGAAAGGCTAATAGTTGTTGATTCACAAATGGTCCTTTTGCCCACCCGCGCGACCTGGCGACCCCCACGGCCCTCGAGTCGTTCGAGTCGCTAAGCTGCGGCATCTGTGGATTTCGGAAAATCGTGACCCCGCGACCTTGCAAACTCGCGACCTCCGAGGGTCGAAGCTCACAAAGGTCACGAGTGTCGCGCCCTCCCTCAAACCACCAACAGTGCAACCCGGCCGAGTCCTCATTAATGGCTCGCACTGTGCAACCCTTTTATGCAACAGAAGGGTTGTTGGGTCACGTATGTGCATGTGGAAAATAGAGAGAGAACGCTTTCCTAACGAGTCCGTCGGAGCGCCGATTTTCTCGGGTAAGTTTCCCGTTTCCGCTGTTGTCTCTCTTTTAATATGCCTTAATTTCCTAATCCTAGCCTTTAAAGGTGTCCTTTTTTCTTTTCTCCCCGTTATCATTTAAGACTTAAGGTGCTTTTTCCCTAACACCTCCCTCCTGTGCCTCATGTCAGCCACTACTTCCCATCCCACCCAGGTTATGTATTCTCTCTCCTTTGAAAGTACCCCCTTCCTCTCGTTTTGGCCCACTTAACGCCTTGCATTTTTGAAGTTAGAGGAAATCTGCCTAATGCGACACGTGCTAAAACGCTAGCTCCTAGCACAACTTACGGCACCTCGTGACGACCCTTTGGACCCCGCCGTTCGGGTCGCCGGTCGCATCCACCCTCATTTCTCCTTTCCGCGTCGACCCCAGCGACCAGCAGCTTGACCTGGGCCGCGTGTGCTCGCAAAGTCGCACGTCATCGGTTTCTCCTAGGGTTTGGCGACCCACGTAGCCTAGTGACCTCGGTCGCATGAGAGTCTCGAGTCGCAAAACCTTTGGAGAATTTAACATCGCGACCTTTGCGACCACCGCGACCTAGACATAGGTCACCAATTCAACCCTTCCCCGTGTCTCCACGATGCATAAAAAGACAACAAGTATTGCCTGATAGGCTTGTATTGTCATGGCATCTTTCTTATCTTGGGACTCTTTTCATGAACATGACTAGTGAATTCGAAGCGGACTTTCAGAGTGTGTCCCCGTCTCCTCGTATCTCGAAGTGACATGGGACCTCCAGAGTCTTTCGGTGTAGAGAGAACAAGAGCCCAAAATCAAAGGACACAGAGATGGATACAACGCAAGTCCCCACTCCCCGATCTACGAGACACCTTGTGCACATTTTCCAAAGACAACATGTGTTGGTGCAAGTGTGCCAAGAATTTGCTCGACAGCATTCCCAGCAGGACCTCCCCGGTCGACGTCATACATACAAGTTAAAAGGTCAAGAGCTCCATCATGCAGAGTGCCCACCTCACTATATTCCCATGCGCGGAGGTCAATGAATGGACGAGCAAAACACCGACCCCAAAAAGTGCAATCACAAGGACTATGGAAAGGCAAAGATTTCGCGACTCTAAAGGGCTCGCAGGCTACAAGGTTTACTACGCATTTCCTAAACGAGAGGAGGAGTCTTCGCGGCACATTGGGCCATCACCCACGCGAGTCCCCATAACATACACTCTAAAAGGGTGGAGGGATGAGCCTCGAAAAATTCAGGGCCAAGAAGGATCAAAGAAATCACTCCGAGGTGCGCATCTTGGAAAAGGTCGTATAAAGTGGTAGCCGCTATGCTTTGCGTGTTATACGGGCGTTCCTGGCCGCCACCACTTTCGGTGGTACATGGGCAGTCCTAATAGCAGTATGTCACTATGCATGGCACACTGGTTCAGCCGGGCCGGCATACCGGTGGCCTCTTTAGAAAAACATATCTCTCAAAGCATCGGCTTACCCGGAATGCTGGATATCCTTCGAATTCCTACATGGCCTCCTACTTGTTGGATGTTGTTTTGTTCAAGGTGCCACTTTGAGGGATGGGTGCACAGTCTGGGATCCAAACGAGTACACGTCCCAATCCACTTAGAAGACGAAGGTATTTTTGGATTCCCGTGTACAAACGAGGGCATGAGAGCCGATCTCTCAAGTCTTCATCCCGGTTCATCTACGGTGCTCGGCCAGGAGCACTCCTTTTCTCATGTCTTGGCAAGCCATGCGGACGTTGGGCAAGAGTGGCACATTGGTTCCCACTTGCAAATACACTGTTCATTCCGAAAGATTTGGTCCATACAAGGGCTCCCCATGCGTGTGCCGGTATGTTATAGATGAAAATTTCTCATTCCAAGGAGGTCTATTTCGCATGACTTCCCGCTTTCTCTAAGGTCTTGACTAAGGGAAAAAGGAAGTCGTGAGCCTACTACACTACCCATCGCACGTCGGTACCTAAGGCCACACGATGTCAGTATTTGGTGAGGTAGGGGCCAAAAGAGATGAGGGTGTCGCCTCGAGCCATTGGACCACTAGACATATGACCCGGAGTGATGGTCGATCACTCTGTAAAGGCGGTGCTAAGTTCAGATGGAACCGCGTTTCAAAGACACCGAGTGCCCGGGCGAGGATGAAAAATAAACTGGTATAATGTGAGATGCGGCAACCTCACCACGAATGGTGTGATCAAGAAGACCCGCATGACCATGCGCGGAGGAAAGAAGGCCGCGAATTGGGAGGTGCTTCCTCACCTCAAAGCTAAGAAGCCTACCAGACCAAGCCAGAGCACAGCATCGCCGCTAGCGAGAAAGAGCGAAGCAAGCGCAGTACAGCTCAAACGATGAAACAAAAAAAGATGAAAAGAAGATGAAGAAAAGCGCAAAAAGAGCTCCGCCGGTCGCGAGCAAAGAGAAGAAGTAGGCGCGGAGGCGCGCGAGGAAAGAAAAGGAGGAGCGCGCGCGAGAGGCCGAGGGCGGAATGGCAACTCAAAAGAGATTTAGATCAGGTGGAGCCCGAATGCCGAGAGGAGCGAGGCGTAGCAGCTTGAGCAAAGAAAAGTCCGAATGCAAGAGGAAAGTAGAACGAGAAGTGGTAGCGGAAGCGCGAATGCAAGAGAAAAGAAGAGCAAGAAGCGACGGTAGGAGCCGAATGCAAGAGGACGATCTCGAGTGAAGAAGTGAGCGAGAAGAAGAGAGCGAGGGCCGAAAAATAAGAACATGAGAAGGCAGAGGCTGTGAGTGGCTACGAGAGAGGAGGAAGAAAAAGAAGAGAAGAGAGGAGGATAGAGTAATAGCAGAACGCGAGACATATCCCCAAGGCGCAAAATCACAAATGGAGCTATAGCCCATCGGAAAGTGCCTATAGTCAATACACCTTTTGCACTCTCCGATGTGAGTTATTACGAAGGGAAAGAAGAGGAAGTATTCGACCTTACTAGGCTCACATGTGATGGGTTCTCCTTCAAGATCCGACGCGGAGAAAATAATTTGCCTTCGGCACGAAAGCCACTTTTACGCACTCATCCCGCAGCCACGACGAGAGAAAGAATGTGGTCCTGAGACACTAGGACTAACCTGGTAATGATGGCATCGGCGGCCCCGCAGCTTTCACCGCAGACTTCCACGGAGGAAAATGTAAACGGACGAATGAGCAAAGGAGATCCTCTCTCTGCAAAATAATCTACAAGAAAGCGAAACGGAGAGGGAGGTAAGGGTACGAACGGGAAAAGGTAGCATTAAGGGAAGAGATCCAACGAAATCTCCAAGACAAAAGCTCGCTCCTGTCAGCGAAGTACACGCTCACCGTACGAAGAGATGCTCGTGTTATAGGTCACCATTAGGCGTGTCTGTGGGGAAATGTTCCACTGTAAAACAAAGCAGATGCCCTTGGTGAGGACCCAAACTTCGAGAGACTAAGTAAAGGTGGCGAGGCAGCAAGGAGGCCCTCGGTGGCACCGGATCGGGATGGTGGCGAATGACGCCAGCACTCAGGCTCCGAAAAACTTGCCTAAGAAAGGCGGATCCACACCCAAGACGGCGAAGGTCCGCATCCGGATTAAAATGCGCCTGAGGATAAGCCACCCAACTTGAGCCTGGATAGCAGGTAATGGTGAGTTTCACCGAGAATTTAGTCAGTTGGCATCAATTCCAATGCACTCCCTACACCGCATTCCATCGCTAGGTGCATTAAACGAGGAGAAAGACGTCGAGGCAGTGGACGTTTAGGATGTTTTGCAACCCATTAAGACAAGCCGCTGCCACTCCCAATCTCGCATCATCACGGAGAAACTTGGGTAAGTTGATTGTCACACTAGAAATCTCGGATCTGCACCAAAGCGCGACCTCTCTCCAACTCTCGGTCACCTTGCAGAAAAGAGAGACTTTGATTCCAAATGCCTTGGAGTGTCCGCATCGGTTAAGAGAAGAAGTTCTGATTTCCCCCATAGCGGCTGGAGACTATCGTGCGTGGCGTAACTTCCTCGAGGAAGAACAACAAGTTGATGCCCCCGACCTCATGATCGCACGCACATTCTCATGCAGTTGGGTGGTGAGGGTCACGCAGACGCCCCTTGTGGAAATGAGGTCACGTGTCACACTTTGCGCTGGGTCGCAGGGTCACGACCCTCATTCAGAGATCGCGAGGGCAACTCAACGCTCGAGGTGAAAAGTCGGGAAGCCCAAAGGGAAAATTTTGGTCTGTAAAACTCCCTCTCGGGAGACGATTGAAGAGATCCTTTTATTTTTGGGACTCAAAGAGTTGGAGAGCATTGTATAGAAGGATACCACTCTTTTGGCATATGAATACATATACTTATTTAACTCCCTTTTGGATCCGATGTGTTTCTGGTCGTGACGAAAGACTACGCAGGTATTTCTTTTAGATTCAAAGCATCTTTTTGATTAATGAAACTTCGTTCACCAGATGGCATCAATTATGCAATATCGTCCTCCGTACTTGTGTTAATAATGTTAAGTTTATCTATGCTTCCTCAATGAATGTTAATAACTTTGTTTACTTACATTTATATTTTCATCATAAAGCATTTAAGGAAGTGAAGATTGTTCTATCCTGTAAAGGTATGGCTATACTATCCGTGGTTAGAACAACGTGCAAGCTTATGACACTTACGATATGCCGTTGACGTGCATGTTATTTTGGCTTCATGTTTTATTATTCATGTTGAGCATGCATAGTTTTATATACTTGTTTCAGCCTATCAATCATGTATCTTGTATTGTCTAAATAAGCGTGTGTCCGTCGCGATTCATTGAGTTCTTTTTGAGACCCAAGGAAAAGGAGACTCAAGTCGGTAGCAGCTGACTCCACACGGATAGGATCCCTACTCCAAACGGTTTTGAGTCTAGTCGCGGACTTTTTACCGGGAGATCTTTCTCGTTGGTCTGGGACACGATCTTTTCTCGTCACCGGAAGATTGACGTATTCACAGTGTCCTGTCGTTTTCCAGGAGTTCTTCTAGTATCAGAAAGCGTTCAGTGATAGACCTATCACCTCTAAGGTCTGTGAAGTTGCCAAACTACGGCAGTATACTTCCTACCAAATTATTTTTCCATAAGAAGAAGTTTTTCCTGGCTTTTGCAGCATGCAAGCTCCTCTGGGTAGAAAACGCGATGACTGTCTCGTAGAGATATAGATATACAAGTTCGAGAAAAGTGCTCAGCGAGGAGGATTGATGCCGGTAATATATTTATGTAAAGTGCAAGACGATTTCGAGCTTTTCTTAATGATCCAAACGAAGGAGGGATTTTTGCTATAAATCCTCATTTTTTGCAAGCCCCAAAATAGTAGGATTCTTGTGGTTTCAAAGGTTGGAGGTAGTTTCACTCTTCACTGCTTTGGATTCCCACCTCCACAAAGAAATTTCAAGTTCTATATCCCGCTAATCTCTCGGTGGTATATTGATTCTCGCCACGATCCTTTGGTTATAAGAAATATAAGAAAATCGATCAGTAATGGAGAAATTGCCAAGATTTGGAGGGAGGGTTCCTTCAAGTTCGCTTCGGGGTTGAGAATAAGGGTCCGGAGATTATTTCCAGACTTACCTGTTTCGAGAGGGTATACATCTGTTAGTCTATTTCTACACGGATCTAACAACAATAATTTGCTAAAATCTCCAATCTCTCTTGGAAAATATACCAGATTTCGAAATTTCCCGGAAACATTACAAGTCCGGGGAGATTTAAGAGTCCTAAAATGTGGAGGAAACTTTACCTAAGATTTCTATTAACCAAGTCTTGGGGAATAACATGAGATGCCACTCCATTTGCGCGTTATTTTTGTCTCCGAGAGTTGGGATTCCATGTAATTAGTGTTGATCCCTTCGTGACAGTCAATGTGTGCATCCATGAAAAACAATACTTGGCCTTCTAAATTCATCATTGATGTTTAGTCCGAGAGCAAGATCACATAACTAGCCCACTCACTACGAATCTTGAGATTACCACATGTTGTGGTAGCATAATAGATAGAGCACCGCGGCTCCCATCCTATCTCGTGTCCCGAGTCCTAATATGGAATATCTACGGAAAGCGCTGATGAAAGTGATAACACAATATTCAGTGCCCATTGTGCCAAAAAGATATACAATAGCGGTGATGAATGCAATAACCACCGAGTGTCCGTCGGCAAGCGAGGTATACATGTTTGAAAATTCAAATGGACCAATGAAGAGCCTCATTTGTCAATGACTTTTGGCCTTGTCTCATCAATGTAAATCCCGCATTTATGGCCCATACGTATGTGAGTGTATTACCTACCTAGTTCATTCCCCTATTCTGCAAACTATTCCAGAAGTTGACGAGGGCTTTCTTATATTTAATAACTTTACTAAAGACATTCAGGCACTGTACGCAAACCCATCATACATAGTCATACTACTTGGTTATGCTTTGACAAGTTACTCGGGATCCAATGGATCATGGAACCTCTCACTCTAGATGAAAAACAGCTCACTATAAGTGTTATCTTTAGCCGAGGATATGGGCTACTCATTTGCACTACCCAGCACACACAAAGGATTTAACTCGGAGAAAGTCACCAGGATTCCATGTGCTTAGTGATGGATCCTCTCTTTCCATTCAATGTCCTTTGCATCCATGAAAATAGTACTTGGCCTGCTAAATTAATCCCTTTCCCGAGAGGTGTGATTGCTCTGGCCGAAAGCTTGGGAAGCTTTGGAGAAGTTCTTGCTTTAGATAAAGCACAGAGAGACTTGGTGCATCATCTTTGGCAACGCTAATGTATTGTCAACTATCTTCATATCGTGGACAAAAAGGACTTGTGCCCTCATCGTCCTAGAATTTTGTTATTATGATCTCTATTTTCGCACCTTGTTTTCACATGTTTTGAGAGAGTTTCATGGATGTTTTGATATGCTTATTTTGGAACAAAAAGGATGGAAATAGTGAGTGATTTGGCATGCTTTAGATGAAACTTCGGACCTCAAATGTGTTGATATATTTCCAGTCTGTTACTAAACGTAATTTCCAAATATACATGCTTGATTACATCATTCTCTAAGGGTTGTTTTGTCGACCTATTGTTGGAAGTATCTTCCGGTATTTGTCTACTTGAGACTTTCCAAGACTAGTGGTGGATAGATTTGAGATATTTGCGGGTGTATTTCTACGCATTTCGGTTCGCCGCTAAGGGCTACCGAAAGTTGTATGTGGCTTGAGATCCATGACCTCATTTAAGTTAGGTAGAAATTTCAAATTAGGAAGAATTTTAAAATTCCTACAAAATATATCCGCTACATTAAGAAAATATGTGATTTCCTATTCTTGTACCCACTATGATATGTGGAAAAGTGTGTTATTTTTGCTACCTAAGAGTTATACTATATAGTTTGATACATAACAAGAAACCCAAAACCGGACGAGAAAAACAAGCGGGACAACAAGACCAAAAGAGACAATGCAGATTCAACACAAGAGTAGGCTTGTATGTAAGTTTATTTTTGATACGAGAGAAATGAGCTACAAGAATGCAAGGATCGAAGAAATATGAGAAATCATAGTAAATCTTAATTGTCAAAACAATTGCGACAGGAGTTCAATCCTATGAGCCCAATCGATAAAAAATGTGTAGCGACTAGCAGCATACTGTAAGTGATGAACACTACGATTGCATAATGGTTTACAAATGGGAGGTGTAACTACTCTTCGATTTCAAACCTCCATGACAAGTTATGTACCTATTGATTCTTGGATAAATTTGTTGGATGTGCGATAATATCGAGACCTAATAATGAATGTTGGTGTAATTATTTAGATATAGGTTACTACGTGAATAGATCCATGTGAGATTCATGCGCATCGTCCTTTCAAATTCAATGTCCTTAAAGTATATTCTTAATTGTTGCCGTGAGCTGAAGTTCTCTCCCATAAATCCAAATGGAATAGCACTAGCCGATGCGCATAACAAATTGTCAACAAAGAACACACCACTAAGCCTAAAAACATCTTTATTTTCGGAAATTACGGACTTTTGATTTAAAAGCTAGCACATAAGTAGCTTGGTCATATTTTCAGCCTTTTCTATCTTTTTCCAAGTCGCTAATGATGAGATTCAAGCTTCTAGACTATGTTTGTTTTCTCACATTACTGTCGCCAATAATCTCATCATGTGTGCAAGTGCTAAGTCAACTTTCCTCGATGGTGGACAAGTTTCGAAGCATAGACATAATTTTGAGATCACACATCATCCTCATCGTTGTTCCTTGCGAAAGCAATTCTCGTCGTGTACAGATGAATCCGTGCTCAAGACATTAAAAGAAATTGTGTTCACAAAAATGTATATATGTGTCTCTCGTTTTCTAACTCCTTCAAAAGTTAGTAATATATCCTCTAGACAAATCTTAGTAGCCATGCAATGCCATATTCCTTTACATCAAGTGAAATGATGGAAGATTTAAAAGAAAAGATTTTAACTGTTATGTCAAACGAACCATTATAAAATCCAAGAAGTGAAAGACACAAGTTAGCAGAGAGCCTGCCATAGATATTTAACTTTAGACATATAAATACTTAAGAGACCCGTTGTACGCTCTATTCACTCTACTATTCGCTGCACATGTAAATGAAAACAGAAACTAATAAAAATCTTCAATATAAAATGGAATATTGGAAACCCGAAGAAACTTCTTTATTCATTCGATATCGCTCAGTACAAAATTAGCCTTCAAAGGTTCAAAACTCGGAACCTTCTTCCTTCCTTCAGATGTCTTTAAATACAATCTGAACCAAAATGGTTTCAGTTATGAAACTGATTCTAACTAACTGTAACTACTTAACTATTTTCTGTAACGGAGACACATGCCTCGGAAACATTTCATTACATTGCATCACTTGACTTGAAACAAAATAAAGATGACAACTCCTAATCTAAAGGAATTGAGATTCCTGGAACAGCAGCTGACTCAATGATTTCTTGCGGCTGCACGGTTACTTGTGGCTGCTTGGCGGGAAATCCTTTTTCTGTGTCAATAGTGAATTTCTTACATTCCTTCCAGAGCTTGTCTTGAGTTATTGGAGCATTCTTATAACGATGATATTCTACTGTGAAGGCAACAATATGACCGTGTGTAAGGTTACTTGTGAACAACGTTTTCACCATCCACAGTAGGAGGAAATGTCTTTGTAAGAAATTAAAAACTGTTTCTCCCTTTAGTATCTGCGTCTTCTCATGACGGCCATCTGCTCTGCTTTTTGCAAATACCAGTTGATCTTCATACAACTTCCAGGACATAAATTCACCTCCCTCCTTCCAGCATGAGGGCAAACCTGTTCTTATCAATTTATCAAATGAAATGTCAAATTTCTTAATCACCTCTTTAATTATCTGCAGGCACTTCTCTGATGCTTTCAGAAGGTCGTTTTTAATGATCATTTTGTTTACTTCTCAAAGATAGCAATAATTTGCCTTGTATCCATGTTCTAAACTTCCATCTGCTGAATTAATAAATTTGCTAATCTTAACACTGATCTCTTGATTGCAGTCAGTTTGTCTCCCTACTTTTCTCTATGATCGCATCAATGCCTTTCTCTCAATTACTGCATGGAATTCATTTGTTGTATTTCAAAATCTCACTTTTCTGGATATAGATCCTTATTTAATAAGGGAAATATTTCCCTTCAATTTCTCCTGAGTTCTTTACTTCTTCTTCGTGCTTTGCGTGCTTCGCCATTTTCACTCTTCTTTCCATCCAGTATTAACCTTGTACGCATCCTTTTCATACTGGGCCTCTTTGCAATCTCTCTCCGCCATTTTTAACTCTGTATTCAATTGAGCAACTTGGACCTGTGGATCGTTCACACCTGCAGAAAAATCAAAAGTGCAAGTGTGATTCTGAATTTGATTTTGTAAGGTTATGGCTGTTTGCTTTACCTTATCAAGCTCCTCATCTTTCTTTATCAATTGTTGTCGCATCTCTTCTTTTTCCTTTTCTACCTCTGCTACTTCAGCTGCCAACGAATGCTCTGTAGCTGGCAATTTCAGCTTCTTCCTTAATGAAGAGATTTCTGCTTCTGCGCCCTTTATTAGTTTTTGCATTGCGCTCCTATCATCTGGATCAACGCCAATCTTCTTTATGATTTTCTTTAGTTCTTCATTTTGAGCCATTAATGGCTCATTGGTTTTCCATCTCTGCATCGTTTGAGCATCCGTGGTGGGTGATGAGCCTTCTTCTGCCTGACTATGAAATATCACCTAAATCATTAATAAATGATCTGCTGGCAGTAGATGACCAAATTTATCCCACAAGGGATCTTTTGCATCCATAATACATTCAACTCTAAAAACTGCCTGAGGTCCTGCAGACATCTCAAGCTTGACATGCAGATAGCTATTGAACTGGTCTTTCTCCAAATCCATTACAGTCAAAAGTCTTGTTTGGTCAGCAGATACATGATGTTCTGCTTGTATCTCTATATTGGCCTTTATTCTTTGATTCTTTTCTTCAATTAGGGAGAACACCTGCTTCATGGAAGGAGCCTTCTCTAACTGGAGTTATGATCTGCTAGGAGATGAAGCACCCTGTTCTTCACTGACCTGGAGAGTGAAACCAGGTGAATTGGAGGAGTGATCTTCTGCTAATTTAGTCCTTTTCTCCTCTCGGGGCTCTTCCTCATCAATCTCAATAACATCATCTCTCACTCTCTTGCTCATCCTTTCCAATATTACAGGAGTTTGAATACTAATCCGTGATGAACTTGGCCCTCCTGGATTAGCCAACTTTTCTAAATCTGGTTTACTCACATGAGTAAAAGCAGCATAACCGTTCTCGACCCTTCTCTGTGAAATAATCGCATGTGGGTCATAGGCCCACTTCTCTCCCAATAATAAATGTGTTTCTTCCAACATCCTTGTCACCTCCTCATAAGCTTGCCTTGTGTTAACAACAAAAGGACCTACACTCATGGGCAGCTTGTACATTAGCCCCTTCTTCATTGAAAGAAAATGAATTTGATCCACATTGAGACTTTGCCTTATAAATTCCAGAGCAAACAGTCTCATGGGAACAAATGTTGGAAGCCTATAAGGCTCAACACCAACTCCATATAGCCTTATTTCAGAATGGTCTTCAAAAACAAACCAGTCTCCATATCTACAAGTAGGTCCCAATTGCAAGAACTCCTGAGCCTTTGGCAAGAAACAGGGAGGCCGAGTCCCATTGAGAATTCTATAAGCGGTGGTCATAAAATTTTCCACAAATTCAAATAAACCAGCTTCATTTTCTTCTCTTCTAATCAAATCAGTCCAAAGTAGAACTGACTGCTTATTCTTGTTGCTATCCATTATGTTCAAACCAATACCCATGAATTCTTCCACATTCTGGTATAAAAACAGGTAAACTATTAATGAGGGAAATCTAAAATAACCTATTAGTGGGAAAGAAAGCAACTGAGAATTCACCACTTCTTGCCAAAAGGACGGAATATCTAACACCACTCCTGGTTTCATCATAAGAGTAAACATCCCCAGAGTTGCTTTGTCAACTTCGCCATCATCTTCTCTCCCCAGAATCTCCATAATATAGCTGAGAACTGACCTGTATTGAACATTAAAAGCATCCAAACCAAACTTTCCCGAACCAAACTGGGTCTTCGCCGGACTTGGTACCAAAAATGACATGCAGCGGTTAAATTCTTCAATTGAGAGCTCCTCAAAGTATTGAACCAGCGAATCTTCTGAGAATTGCAAAGGAGAATCATTCTCCGGGAAGCATAATGCCTGACGCATTAATTGAGCTGAAACCTGCAAAACACTTTCTCCCTGAGAGTTCATAACATAACATTTACCAGGGTACATGGACGAAACCAACCAGGAGATGAATTCAGGAAAAACATGGGTCTTAGGAATGCAGGCGAACAACACTCCAGAACTCTGCATAGCGGAAAACACAAGTGACTGGTCGGTGTTCAAGGTCACTTGGTAATGCAAGAGAGGGTGATTGACAGAGGAGGCAGTATCACGGACGTCTTTCTCACTATCTAGGAGAGGACTCAGAGTGGACAGACCAGACACGGACGCTCGTTTGGCCATGGCTGACGAGAATTTTGAAAACAATTCGGTGCGAAGGTGGCGGGACGGGGTTTGAAACAGAACAACAATCACAAATGAACCGCAACGAAACAGCAAACTCGACTTTATAACAATGAAAACCGCAATTAATGCAAAGGTGACGTGGGACGACACGTATGCTGTTTTGCCAACTGTTTGACACTTCAGAGAATGACGTAATGCGGGGGGTCCGTGAGTACGGCCGAGACCTTCAACCAATACCCCCCCGCAATCCATCGGAGCCGTTGATCAACGATTCTCGTAGATCTGACTAGTCAACTGCGGGGGGTCGGGTTTTGATAACCGGCGAGCAAGTTGACCCCCCGCAGTTGCTTATCCAAAAGCTTCTGCGCGTGATCGCGACTTCCGCTCCAGAAGTTGCTCGAACTTTATGATTAATAAAAGATATAACAATCTAAAGTTTGCCGCTCCACAAATCAAAATGAAAATGGAAACACAATGTATTACTTCTTCGTGTTTCTCCTATACTAAAGTATAAAACATTATACTATAGCATATTTCGGATCTTTAGAAATATTTTTTCAAAAACATTTTTCTTTTTCCAAAATTTCAAAACTTAACATAAAAAAGGATATGCGGATAGAATGATCCACAACATCTGGCTCCACCTGGGGATAGTGTTTTTACCACGAAACACTAAGAACCTGCAGATTAGTGCCTTCACCTCGGGCATGGAGTCAAAAATTGCTTGATGAAAAATGTATAGTGAACACTCCGGATATATACAATGATGAATCAGTAACTGCTTAATGTCGGAAATAATGCTTGAGATATTGCCCATTGACAGGCATATCCAGCATTTCTCCTTCCAAATTTTCCAACACGAAGGTGTTATTTCCTCTGATTTCACTAATTTTGAATGGGCCATACCACAAGGGGTCAAATTTCCCGTGTTTGCCTTTATCTTCCCTTCGTGTATCCCATCTCAAAACTAAATCTCCTTCCTGAAACAAAACTTCCTTTGCCTTTCTATCAAACACTACCTTCATCTTTTGCTAATAAGTGAGCAAGCGATCCTGAACCTGATTTCTACTTTCATTTAATTCCATCACATTATTCATTCTTCGTATCATGGGGTTTGGTTCTGCTTGAGCATCTTGGAGGAAAGAAATTACAGGTTTTACCAATTGTGTGGGAAATAAAGCTTGAGTGCCGTACACAAGCTCATAAGGTGACTTGCCAATAGACCTTATTGTGGTCATCCTTGTTGCCCACAAAGCGAAGACTAGCTTCGTGTCCCAATTCTTCTGATTCTCACTGATTGTTTTCTTCAAAATCCTAACCAATGTTTTGTTAGAGGATTCTGCTAATCCATTGCCCTGTGGATGGTAAGCTGTGGAGTGAGACAACGTCACATTATAAGTTTGGCAAAAATTGATAAACCTGAGTGAACTGAAAACCTGAGCATTATCTGTCACAATCTTCTCGGGGCATCCAAACCTGCTGAAAATGTTCTCCTCCAAAAACTTCATTACTACCACATCATTGGCTTTCCTGGTGGGAATTGCCTCCACCCACTTTGTAAAATAATCCGTAGCAGTAAGAATCCATTTAAATTTCCCGCTGGATGGTGGATTAATCTCTCCAATGAAGTCCAATCCCCATTGTCTGAAGGGTTCTTCAACAAAGACAGGAAGAAGAGGTAGGGGAGCCAGCTTTTTCTTCTCTGCAAATAATTGGCATTTTTGACAGCTTCTGACTGCCTTGTAAACATCTGAAAACACAGTCGGCCAATAAAAACCTGATTTGAATATTTTGTGAGCCGTTACCTTCCAGCTGTAATTCCCTCCACACAGGCATTCATGATACTCTTCTATCACTTCTTGAATTTCTTCCTCTGTAAGACACAACAACAACATACCAGCTAGATCCTTCCAATATAATTTTGCTTCGATTATAACATAAGGCTGAGCTTTAAGTTTCAGGGCTCTGTATTTTGCTCTATTAATGGAAGGTGGACATGACAAAAAACACAGATAATGTACAATATCCTTATACCACTCTGAACAGAGAAATTTATACTTAACTGCTGTTTTTGATTGACTGTCACGCGTTTCTTCATTTGCTTCTTCTACGGGGGCCAGCAAATTGATTCCCAGCGCTTGGAAATTGGATTCTGTCAGTAATTTGGCCAAACCCAATCCTTTAACCAGCTTGGTTGGCTTTATATCTAAATCATACTCCTGTATCTTTGCGATCCATTTTCCTCTTTTACCTTCCACATCACTTTGTACGAGCACATCTTTCACGGCCGAATTAGGAACATATGCCAAAATCTGAGAGTGAAGAACATAAGTTCTGAAAGCCTTCAATGCCTTTACCAGAGC
Source organism: Pinus albicaulis (assembly GCA_034641835.2). Taxonomy (NCBI): domain Eukaryota; kingdom Viridiplantae; phylum Streptophyta; class Pinopsida; order Pinales; family Pinaceae; genus Pinus; species Pinus albicaulis. The sequence goes on along the minus strand of CM076578.1, from coordinate 912,300,741 downwards.
GTACACATGTTTCTCTAATATGTTGTAATTCAGTTCTGCATCACGGAGAACTTTGCTGAAGTATGCAACTGGTTGTTCCTGCTTCTCTTCATTCCTTTGTAATAAAACGGCTGCAATAGTTGATGGAGAAGCAAATGAAAAAATTTGAAACGGCTTCAAATAATCTGGACTTACCAAAACAGGAGCTTCTTTTAAAGCCTCTTTGATTCTCTGAAATGATTCCCTCGCCTCCTTGTCCCATCTTACCTCAGCATTCTTTTTTAGCATGTCAGTAATCTTTTTAACGATTTCAGCATAATTTGGGACGAACCGTCTCAGGAAATTAATCTTTCCAAGGAAGCGCTGGATATCCTTTTTACTTCGTGGCAGAGGAATTGTCTGAATGGCTTCAACTCTGGCAGGATCAATCTTCACTCCTTCTTTCGAGACAATGTGGCCTAATAATTTACCCTCCTCCAGGGAAAATAAAGACTTCTTCGGATTCAGTGATAAACCAAACTTTCTGCACTTCATGAAGGCCTTCTGTAAATGCTGTAAATGATCCTCATCAGACTTTGAAAAAATTGTGACATCATCCAAGTACACCACTACAAACGTGTCTCCTACAAATGCGATATCCATCGCCCTTTGAAATGTGGCCCCTGCGTTCATCAGGCCAAAAGGCATCCTGGCGTACATGAACGTTCCCCAAGGCGTAGTGAAAGCGGTTTTCTTCTGATCCTCCTTCTCTACTGCTACCTGATTATAACCTGAGAACCCATCCACCATAGACAGTCTATAAGCGCCAGTCACTTTCTGCAAGACAAAGTCCATTTTCGGCAGAGGATAATTGTCTTTTAATGAAGCCCTGTTCAAGTTTCTGAAATCCACGCATAACCTTATCTCTCCAATTTTCTTTCGAACAGGTACAAGGTTAGATACCCAATCTGAATACCTTAGTGGGACAATTATCTTGGCTTGCAACAACTTCTTAATTTCCTTCTCGATTGGAGCCAATAACAATGGATTAATCTGTCTTAATTTCTGTTTATGTGATTTAACTCCCTCCTTGAGTGGAATCTTGTGCTGTATAATGTCCTTATCATATGTTTTCAAATCATCATACGACCAAGCAAAAACATCCTTAAACTGTTTAAACAACTCAACATACCTTTCTTTATATTCCTTCGGAAGCCCCTTGAATAGTTTGACCATCTTAGGCTCTTGTGGAGTTCCCAAATTGCAATCCTCCACTGGCTCGTCTTGGTTCTTCTGCTTTTGATCCACAGCAACATCATTAGCCCCGAACAATCTTTCAAGCGGTACTAAGCCTCTGGGTAAGACGTTATCTTTTAACTGAATAATTTCCCGTCCACCAATTTCCTTTTGAAAAGTCTTTCCAGCCAACTTGTCTTCATCACTTTCCAGATCAATTTGATGATCCTCAAACTCCTCAGTCATCAACAAAAACTGCTTAATCTGCTCATCATCTTCGAAGACCTGCCAATGCTTAACATTATCAGGAATCGATGGCCTATGTCTCATTTCTATCTCATACCTTAGTTTCACGCTGATAGGAGGTTTGAACGTACTTGCTGCAACTCCAAGTGAATCTGCCAATCTGTTTTCTTCTCTCGGCACAAACTGCACATTGAATGCTTCAAAATAATTTTCAATCAGATCCCATACTTCATTCCGGTATGCTCGTAATCTAGGATGCTTGGTTTGACAGGAATTCTTAATCTGCCTTATAATTAACTCTGAATCTCCAAACACAGACATAGCTTTAATCCCCATCTGTTTAGCTATCTGCAAACTAATAATTAATGCCTCATACTCTGCAACATTATTAGTAGACTCGAACTCCAATTTGAAAGAAAAAGGCACCAAATTACCTTCTGGAGAAACAAAGATGAAACTCGCTCCAGTACCTTCTTTGGAAAATGCCCCATCAAAATAGCACTTCCACGGCTTTTCTGACTGTAATTCCTTATGCACAATTTCTGACTCAAAATTCCCCTGAGATTCCTCAGCAAATTCAGCAACCTCCTGCAACATGAAACATGACAGATCGTCCTTTTCCTGACCATAAATTGGTGAATTACTGGCCTCTTTCTTAGTGGCAGTCTTTTGGAATCTGGTCTCTCTATACAATATTCTCTCTTCACCATTAAAAACGGGAATAATAGCATACGTAAAGTCCAGCTTCAAAACTCCTCCCAGCTTCGCTCCCCATGACCTAGATAATAACATTCCAAACCTGGCTGGAATATCTGCCACTACAACATCCATCATAATACTTTTGGCTGGGATTTGAGCCAATGAAACAACCATATCTTTAATAAGGCCTACACACTTAACTCTTTTCGAGTCAAAAGAATAAAGATCTCTGTATGGCTTGGTAATTTGTAAATTTAACTCCTTCATCACACTCAGTGGCATCAGATTGTGTGATGCTCCAGAATCCAACATACAATTGTGCAAAACGAAATCATGCAAGAGAAGAGATATATAAAAAGGAGGAACAGACGAATCTACCTCTTCCACATGAGGTCCAAATGTCACCACTGGCTTTTCTTCTTGCAGATTGACTGTATCACTTACTTCGTCAGGCTGGGTCAGATTGATAAATTCAGCGATTTCCTTTTTGTACCCCGGGGTTTTCATGAGTTCAAGAAGAGGTACTTGTATCTTCACTTTTTCTAACTCTTTGGATAGACTGAAAGTTTGATTTGATCTTGTCAACTTTTCAGGATCTTCTTGATCTTTTTTAGAATTTAAACTCTGATTAGAAACTGTGACCACCTTCTCCAAAATGTTAGAATCTTTTTCTTTCACCTGGGATGTTTCAGCTTGCTGCTTACCTTTCTGCAGTGGAGTCGCCCTTGCAGCAGGTGCTGTTTCCGGTTCTTTTTCTTCATTTTCTTGCATCCTCAATCTCTTTTTCGACCTCAAGTCGTATTTTTTATGCAACTCGGATTGCATAAAATCTGTGAATTGTTTACAATAATCATCCATCTCTTCTTGATCAAATGAGGGTTCAGCTTCTTCCTCTTCCTTCTCCTCTTCTTCATCAATCTCTTCTTCTGTTTCATCATCCTCCATATATACAGCAGAAATCCGAGCATCATCCTCTCTATCATCATCTTCGTCTGCTGAACGCGACGGGGCTGCTTCTATGTACAAAGGTGCTTGCACCTGATCCTGATCCTTCCTTTCTCTTTGTAGAATCTGCAAAGGTTGTTTTTTGAATTGAGGATTAAAAACCCCCCTGTTTTGTCTGGCAGGCTTGCTATCTATCTCCAACTTTACCAACTTATTTGAAAGATTCTTAATAACCTTAGTCATGTCTTCAATTCTTTGGTCCTAAACGGCTTCCTCCTTAGCTTTTCCTTTATCTGAAACTTTACCAGCAGCAGACATATTTGCTTCAATCTCCAGAGCATCAGTTTGAATCTGTTCCAGTGTAGGAGACCTTCTTTCCCTTAGCGTGAAACTGAAATCTGGTTCAAAAGCACCAGCAAAAACAACCCTTGCTCCAATCGGAGGGGGTTTCATTTCAGCAGGCAAACTATTATACAATTTGTTGAATCTCCTAACAAAATCGTTCATATTTTCTTCGGATTTTTTCTTAATGGCATTAAATTATGTCAAAGAATAACCATGGTCCCTTTTTTCGCCCCATCTCTCAATGAAACGTCTTTCTAGAGCCTCCCAATCATTAATAGAACCATTCTGTAATCCTTTGAACCACTTCCTTGCCTCTCCACTCAGAGACTGAACGAAAAGTCTCATAACAACATCTAAGTGTTCAACATTTAAATTTCCTACAAAAGTGCAAAACAGGGGCAGGTGCTGTTCTGCAGTTATTTCATCTTCACCAGTAAATCTTGGGAGTAACTTGAGGTACTCCTGTGGTAAATCATGCAATGGTTGTGGTAGATTTAAAGGTGCATATCTGTTCATCAAGAAAGCAGGGGCTGCAGGAACTGCCATGTTTGCGCCCGGGTTAACTGCTCCTTGAGCGGGGGTAAAATGAATACCAGTTGTGGGAAAATATGAATGAGGTGAAACAACTGATATGGGAATGGGACTTTGAACAATTGCAGAAGAGCTGGCAACTGTATGTGACTGAGTTTCTGTAAAGAGAAAAGACACAAACTCCAATGATTGCTCTTCTAATGTGGGTTCTTGAATGGGTGACGGTGATGATTCTTCTTCCGAGAAAATGAGTTTCTTGGAAGCTTTCTTGGATGAAAAACGTGTGAACTGCTGCCAGGTGCGAGCAGTGTGGGTTCAGGTGTAACAACTATTTTTGGTTTCTGGCCCTTTTTGGAAACAAGCTTCTCAGGATTTGACAAAACGGGAGCTTTTTTCTGAGAGGTGTCTGACCTCGTGTGAGGTTTTTTGGGAGCCAGATCTATTTTCTAAAATCACAGCGTACTATTTCCTCCTCTCTGAACAACCAGAGGAAATGTAGATCAAAACCCAGGGAAGAACTTCGACTCTTCGTTCCCCGGCAGCGGCGCCAATTAATGTTGTTCCTTGAGAAACAATTCTTGGCTGTGTACAAGAATCCGTGCTCAAGACATTAAAGATTATGTCACAAAAATGTATATATGTGTCTCTGTTTCTTAACCCTTCAAAAGTTAGTAATATATCCCTCAAATATCAAATCTTTAGTAGCCATGCAATGCCATATTCCCTTTACACTGAAGTGAGCAGATGGAAGACAGGAAAAGAAAAGGATTTTAACTTGTCATGCTGCTTTACACAGAAACCGCCATTATAAAATCCAGAAGAAGTGAAAGACAAATAAGTTAAAGAAGAGGAGCGCCTATTAAGGATATTTAACTCTTAGACATATAAATATCAAGAGACCTGCAGCTCTATTCACTCTACTTTATTCACAGACATGTAAATGAAATGGAAACCAAGAAAACTCTTCAACATAAATGGAATATTGGAAACCTGCAAAACTTCTTTATTCATTCGATATTTCTCAGTACAAAATTAGCCTTCAAAGGTTCAAAACTCGGAACCTTCTTCCTTCTTTCAGATGTCTTTAAATACAAGTTGAACCAAAATGGTTTCAGTTATAAAACTGATTCTAACTGACTGTAACTACTTAACTACTTTCTGTCACAGAGGTATATGCCTCAGTAACATTTCATTACATTGCATCATTTGACTTGAAAATAAAATAAAAGATGACAAATCCTAATCTAAAGGAACTGATGTTCCTGGAACAGCAACTGATTCAATGATTTCTTGCGGCTGTACGGTCACTAGTGGCTGCTTGGCGGGAAATCCTTTTTCTGTATCAATAGTATTCTGATTAATAAAATGGCTCAGTTTCTGGTATTACATGTGTCATGATTCAGTGATCTGGTTCGGTATTGTATTTTCTATATACGTACGGCATATTTACATTTATTACGTGGAAGATTTCCACTTTGGGGGATATTACAATATGAAGAAAATTGCGCTTTGGCTGCCAAAGCAAAGAAGGGGAAGAGCAAGAAGGCTTCTCGGTCTGGTGCGAAAGGCAAGAAGCAAGACATGTCCAAGGTGAAGTGTTTTCACTGTCACCAGCACGGACACTATGCCACAAATTGTCCGCAGAAGAAGAAAAATAAGAAGGCTGCTGGATCTGCAGCGGGAGAGGCATTGTCTTCTCAATTTGAACTGGATTTTTCACTGATCGCATGCTTGGTTTCAAGAGTGTGTGATGGGATCGGTATGGTTCTTGGGCAGTCGAGGTACGTCATTTCACATAGTAGGAGATCGGGAGATCGAACCATTTTCAGATCTGGATGAGAAAAATCTTGGAGTGCACATCGAGATGGGCGATGATGGTAGATACAGTGCGACCGGTATCGGTACCATTTCCTTTGAGAGGGAGTCTGGTAAACCCTTCGTATTGAAGGAAGTTTTGCATGTTCCAGGATTGATGAAGAATCTGATCTCTGTGGCGATGTTGGAAGACAAGGGGTATGATGTGGTCTTCAGCGAAGGAAAAGCCTTCCTGCGCAGTAAGACTACTGGTGAGACCCGGAAGATAGGGGTTTGAGTCAAGAACCTTTATCAGTTGCAAGTAGATGGCTGCGCAGCAATGGCATGCAAGGCGGGAGAAGTGGTGAGCCGGGATGATGAGGGCGAACTGTGGCACAGGAGATTGGGCCACCTTCACCATGGAGCTTTGAAGATGCTGCAGCAGATTTCTACTGGGCTTCCTAAGGGCACTCTTGCGCAGTCAGATCAGTGCAAGGGGTGTACTTTGGGGAAGTATGTGAAAGCCACCTTTCACGAGAAGGATAGTCGCGCCACGACGATCCTTGAGAGAGTTCACACAAACGTGTGTGGTCCTTTCTCAGTAGCTTCGACAGCAAAGCACAAGTACTATGTGATCTTTGTTGATGATTTCTCTCGGAAGTGCTGGATCTTCTTCATGCAGAAGAAAAGCGAGACATTTTCAAAGTTCTGTGAATTCAAGGCGCTGGTTGAGAAGGAATCGGGGAAGCATGTGAAGGCTCTTAGGAGCGACAATGGTGGTGAATTCATCTCTACTGAATTCAAAGACTTTTGCAGCGCATAAGGGATTCAGAGAGAGCTCATCACACCCCATAACCCACAGCAGAACGGGGTGGCTGAGCGGAAGAACAGAACGATCGTGGGTGCTGCACGGGCGATGTTGCATGATCAGGGCCTACCCCTTCACTTGTGGGCTGAGGCATGCAATACAGGAGTGTATGTGCAGAACCGTTGTCCTCACAAGGTTCTTGGCATGAGTACACCGGAGGAGGCTTATTCTGGCAAGAGGCCTGATATTTCCCATTTGCGGATTTTTGGTTCTCCTGTCTACATGCATGTGACGAAGGATGCAAGAAGGAAGCTGGATCCAACTGCTGAGGTTGGAATATTTGTGGGGTACACTGATACACCTCATAACTATCGGGTGTATGTGCCAGACAGTCGCAAGACTGTTGTGCGACGGGATATAAAATTTCAGGAGGAGAAAGCCATGCAGTGTTCGCTTGAGAGGGAGCTACACTTGCATGCAGATGAGGAGTTGTTAGTTCCTAAGGAGGAGCTTTCGGATGTGGATCAGCCACAAGAGGAAGTTCAGGAGGTGGAAGAAACCACCCATGCAGCGCCAACCATCAGAGGGCGCATGCGCACTACAGAAGCTGAGCGACTGGCTCGAGATGCAGAGAAGGTTGTAGGACCACCTACGGCACAGCGCAGACAGAGGCAGTCACCGGATCGGTACACTGGATACATGGCTCTTGTGAGTCAATGTGTCGTGACGGAGCCATCCTCTTTTGAGGAAGCTGTGGAGGAACCCGCATGGGTAGATTCCATGATCGAAGAATATGATTCGATCGTTAGAAACAGTGCATGGGAGATTGTCCCAAGACCGGAGGGGAAATCAGTGGTGGGTTCGCGATGGATCTACAAAGTGAAGCAGGCAGATGACGGGAGTGTGGAGAAGTACAAGGTGAGATTTGTCGCCCGTGGCTTCTCACAGATCGAAGGGATCGATTATGAGGAGACCTTTTCACCTGTCGCAAGGTACTCTTCCATACGGACGATCCTAGCTCTCTCAGCGCAGATGGGATGGCACATCCATCAGATGGATGTGAAGATTGCGTTCCTCAACGGAGTCATTGAGGAGGAGGTGTACATAGAGCAGCCTGAATGTTTCGAGATCTTCAGCAGTGAGTCGCATGTTTGCCGACTCAAGAGAGCACTGTACGGGCTAAAGCAAGCACCTCGTGCTTGGTACACACGGATAGACAGTTATTTCATCGGGCTTGGATTCTCCAAGAGTGAGGCGGATCCTAACCTGTACCAGATTGTGGTGGAGGGGAAGCTGCTGATCATTGTATTGTATGTAGATGATCTGATCTTGACGGGTGATGAGCTGTTGATACTCTCATGCAAGGAGGATCTTGCTAGATAGTTTGAGATGAAGGACTTGGGCCTCCTTCGTTATTTCCTGGGATTGGAAATTTGGTAGTGCAGTGGAGGACTGTTTGTTTCTCAGGGTAAGTATGCCCGGGAGATACTGGAGAGGTTCAACATGCATGGCTGCAAGCCTGTTGACACTCCTCTTCCTGGTGGTTGGAGGAAGGAGGATGCTACTTCAGCGGAGGTAGTGGATGCTACTGTCTATCGACAGTTGGTGGGGTCGCTTATGTATCTGGTCAATACACGACCCGATATATGCTATGCTGTTAACCAGCTTTCACAAGCTATGGTTAAGCCTACCAAGCTCTTCTGAAAGGCAGGCAAGCATGTATTGCGTTATCTTAGTGGCACATCGGGATATGGTCTATGGTACAGACAGGAGGATGGAGCGAAGCTTTCCGGCTTCACTGATGCAGATTGGGCAGGGAGCCCAACGGATCGGAAGAGCACATCTGGAGGAGTTTTCAGCATTGGGTCGACAGCAGTTTCCTGGTACAGCAGGAAGCAGAGATCCGTGGCACTCAGTTCAGCAGAGGCCGAGTACATGGCAGCAAGCTTGGCTGCATGCGAGGCTATTTGGATGAGGAAGATCCTCGTTGGATTGTTCGAGTTGCACTTGGAGCCTACTGTGATTTATTGTGATAACCAGAGTTGCATTAAACTCTCGGCTAATCCAGTATTTCATGATAGATCCAAACACATCGACATCGGGTACCATCATATCAGAGATTGTGTGCAGCGGAGAATCATGTTACTTTCATATATTCCCACGGAGGATCAGGATGCTGACATCTTGACGAAGGTGCTCACCAGGAGAAAATTCAAATTCCACAGAGGCAGGATAGGGGTTGCAGATAATCCATATCTTGTTGAGAGGGAGTGTTGAAAATGCAACAAGATGATGGAGCTTAGTGAAATGAAGTCGCCTTCACTAAGTGGGCCCGCAGGCTATTTTTGGCGCAAAGTCTATTTTTAGAGTATGTCTATTTTTAGACATATGGAGCATGGTCTAGGAGTTGCAGTATGCTATTCTTGGATGATTGGTCGAGTTGGTAAAAATAGATGGACCTCTGTTTTTAGACATACAGGTCAAAGTCTATTTTTAGACTGCCTGTCTAAAAATAGGTCAGTCAAATATTATTAGCCCTTAATAATATTTGGACTCTAAACTTCAGTTTATTCTCTTACAGCACTTCAGTTGGAGCTACGGATGTGGCTCATGCATATGACAGAAGGAATTACACTATTCCTTGGGGTTTGGTGAGCTCATGCATGGTTGACTTCAGTTAGGACTTCAGTGGCAGAGTTTGGTGGAGTTGATGAGACAGTTGGTGGAGTTGTGTTCGGTTTAACTTAGTTGAACTAGTTGTGATTAGTTTAACTATCTAATCAACTAGTGATGAGTGGAGTGAATTAAATATTATTTAATTCACTAATTATTAACTCATTATTCAACTCAAGAACACATCAGTTCACTACAGTGCATGGACATTTCAGTGGAGACCAGTGGAAGAGGTAGATGAAAGGGTGAGTTTGCTATTAGTTGCGACAACAGTTGTGCATGAGATTTGCACAAGCATTGGAGGATATTTCCCATGAGGATTGCGCAGTTGAAGCCAAGGAGATTTGAACTTGGATCTCTCATTGAACCAACTTGGATTGCGCAGTAGAGGCAGGCAATTAGTGGATGAGTTTTGAACCTGTGACTTGTTCAAAACTGAGCTAGTTTGTGTGTAACTTTTGGAGACAGTACTGAGTACTTGTGAGGAGTATTGTACTGATATTGTTACATGTTCTCTTCTATTACAATATACAAAATAGTTGGGGGTTTTCAGCTATAAGTTTTCCCCATTACATATTGTGTTTATGTGCGCATGCGACTGTTTCTATTTCCGCAAAATTGATGATTGATTGTAGAAGAGGTTATGTGTTATACATGAATTCGAATTAATGTATGATCAGGATAATCTCAGTGGATAAATCTTCATTATTCAGCAAATTTCTACACAAACTTCCAGAATAGAGGAAAGGATTATCTAGTGTCAAAATCATATGCATCAAGCAATCACTACAGAGAGTGGCGTGGGTAATACAAAAACTTAAACATGGTGACATCTATACAATATGACCCTTAGTAACTTGTGGTTCAAACCATGAAACATAATTTCCATACACTTATACCTGTGGAGCAGATAGAACGAAATAGTAAATGTGTTGTGATCGGTGGGCACCATATGTTCATATTAGTAACCAGTGTATTAAAAACCAAAAATAAACATAAATATAGCTCGATTCAGTAAGCTTGTTCCATCTCTAGTGTATGAAAACGAAGGTTGTTATGTCAATAACAGGCACCTCCCCCGAGTTCTCCCCAGTAACCTTTATGTTGCATCTCATCTTCTCCAGTTTCATAAATCAGAAAATTTGTATTGTACCCTTTGCCCCACTTCTAGAGGCATCCATAAGTTCATAGTGCATTTCTCTGAAGTTCCCTTGCAAGCCTTTTTTGGACAGTCTATCTGCGGTGTCATTTTTCTCTCTATATATGTGATTGAATGTTATATGAGAAAAAGTCATGCACAGTTCTTGTATTATGTCCACCCATGTAGAGAGATGTCTAGAAGCCAGAGTGTTCAGATTTTTCATGTGGTCTGCGAGAATTCTGGAGTCTTCGGAGATCCAAATTTTATCATTATAGAGCTGCTTTGTGAACCAGAGGAGACCCTAGAGGGCCAATAATTCTGCCCTGGTATTGGTTCCTTGTCCCTCATACCAGTGGATTTATAATGACATAATGGACTAATCATTAACCAGGAATCGCATCCATATATGTAATTATGGGCTGCCCCATCGAAAAAACTAGCCGAGTAATGTATGTCAAAAGGTCTCAATCTGTGGGATAAATCTCTGGGTAGTTTATCAAAGTTATTTGGTCCACCCCATTTTTGAATGACCTTCTCTGCCACCTCGTCCAGAGTGTACCCCTGCTCTTTAAATATCCATTTGTTCCTGTAGCACCACAAACACTGATGAAAAAATAATGGAATAGTTGTATATTGTTTTCTTTTTGCATACCACCAACAGATGCAGTCTTGTACCAAGGTGAAAATCTTCTGTTGTAATTTGAAATTTATAAAAAGGATATGCCATGTTTTTCTTGCAAACTCACAGTAATAGAAAATATGAAGACTATCTCCGTCATGATTCATGCACAGTCTACAGATCCCCGGCCCAATCCTACCTTTCTTCATTAGATTCGACCATGTCAGATTTTTATCTTTCCAAACCAGCCATAGGAAAATAATAATTTTAATCTGAACTTGTTCCCTCCATATGTTCTTGAACTAACTATCTAGGGTATGTCCATATTTTAGCTTAATGAGTGACATATAGGTTTCAGATGTATTCACTTGGTCGTTTCTGAGGTTTCCCCCCCAACTTACACAATCTCCTGATTGTTTATGGAGAAAACCAATGTGTCTCATCCCTCCCAGAAATCTGTCCCATGCAACCTTATCAGTTCCTTATAAAACCAATTAATGTGCGACGTGCCACCGTGGATATCCTGCATGCCAACTATGTATGAATTATCCCACGTAGAATATGCCCATTCCATGTATTCTATTACATAAGTCTGGGTAACCCCTTATGCCTCCCTCCCAAATCATCATTTTCATACCGTTCCCAAAGTTCCACTTTAAAAAAGAAATGTACAACGACCATTGATCAGAACTGGGTCATGGACCAGAATGATAGCCCAAAATTCAAAGTGTTCAGAAAAGTGCCAAACATGAGCGACCGGAGAGGTCTCGTCGTTGCAATTCTGGCACCGTAAACGGTTCGAAAAACCGACATCGTATGAAGAAGTTATCGCAGTTTGAAAAGTCCAGTAAGCTACAAAAACTGGATTTTGACTTGGCATTTTTGGGAAATAAAAAAAGAATATTCCAAGAAATATTCCTTGAAATATTCTGTATGGACCAATCACAATTGGAAAAGTGTCTACATGTCATTGGGTGATGGGTTGAATTTTTGAATTTTGGACCAATTAGGAGGCGCCACGTGGCCCAGGTCTGCTCTATCAAAAAAAATTTAGAGTCGACGGGAATCGAGTAGCCGACCACTCGCGTAGCGATTCCGTGCCTTACCATCTAAGTTGTGTTAGTTCTTATTAACTATGGGAGAGCGGTAGTATTTAAACCTTAATGGTTTAATATTCGGCGGTTTGGAGGGGCCAGCTTCGAGGGCCAACCCCTCCCATATGTCCAAGACCCCACGACTGTGGGCTTAACCCTAACCGCCGTCGGTTAAACAAATGTCAACTGGTCACATGGTTTAAAGTTTCAACAATAGTATTTGTTGTTTGGACCGATGGTTATTCAACCGTAACACCTGGCGGACAGTTAACCCCAAGCCTTATCGCATGCCAACTGCTACATCAAACGGTCTTTGCGTGGTTTTCGCCCGAAATTTAATGTAACTACGTTTTCCGATCACATGTCATCAACCAGCATTTAAATTTCAATTATGTTGGTGGTTTAAATGGAGTGCGCCCTCCAATTTTGGCAGAATTTTTGAATTTGACTCCAGTTAACTGAAGTGCTCAAGTTTTGGTGGAGTTGATGTAGGGGACACTGGGAAAAATTTGTGGCTCTATCTAGAGCTAGATTCGCCCAATTTTGGAGTGCCAATAGTCAATTTCAAATATCTCCAACATTCCGGACTCAATGGAGTAGATTCCATAGCCATCAGAGAGCTTCTAAGCATTTATTTTGCATCAATGAAGTTCAAGGGGCCACTAGGGCCACCATGAGGCAGCAATAGTTTGAGGCCTAGCCAGGGGAGCTAGAGGTCTTTTTCAACAATCCAATAGTCAATTTTGGATATTTCAGATGTTATGAATATGATGAGATGGTTTGAAGAGTCTGTAGAGGAATTGATAAGGACGAGAAGCTTTAGTAAAGTTTGAGGGGCCATCAGTGCCAACTTTTTCCAGTAGCAGTTTAGTGCCTAGCCAGGGGAGCCAGAGACCATATGCAACGAAAAAATAGTCATTTCTGACTATAAAAAACATTATGAATCCATTGGAGGAGGTTGCAGAATATTTTTAGGACTTCTATAGTTCTAAAACCCATCAGAAAAGTTTTCAGTGACCCTACTGCCAAGGGGTGCCGACAGGTGTTGGAGGCGAAACCGGAGCAATCGGAGGCCATTTTCTGCAAATGAATAGTCTATATTGACTATTTCAGAAATTTTGTAACCAATGAAAGTGTTTGAAGAACATTTTGAGAACTTTTAGAGCTCGAGAGGCTGAAGGGAAATTTTGGGCAGCCCTGGGCAAACCATGGAGGAACGCCTAGTTTGGGGATGCAATGCTCGTTTTGAGAAATTATCAGTCGATATTTGGTGTCTGATGCGTGATGGAGACAATAGGTTTTGTTTCAAGGGCAGAAACATAATTCTGAAGGATTTAGTGGCAAGGAGAAGCTCAGTGTAGCTCAGTGCACCGACAGAAGAAATCGAGTCTAAGGAAGTCTAAAGATTTTTGCAGAGTGATGACAACCATGACATGAAGATAGATGGTATTCTAAGCCCTTTGGATCAATTCAGTATCCATTGGAGTTAAGTGTGGAACTTGTAAAATAAACTTTACCATAATCCCAAAAAGCCAAGTCAAGATGACAAAGCTCAAAGGAGGCGTAGCCCACGATATTCGGGTGAGCTCCTAGATTAATTTTGTTGTTATGATTGGATATTTTATTGCTACATTATGTTTTGTTATACATGTTAAATTTCAGCAAGAACAAATGAACTTAAGACACTTAAACGGTTAAAAATCATACACCACTTTCAGGTGATAATTCCGCAAAATGTCAAGTATAAGCTAGATCATTTATTTGTTTAACTGAGTGGGAGGTTCTTGAAATACATAACAAGTTATCCTACCCATTTTCAGATCAGGATGGTATCGGATCACTTGGTTGCTTGATTGACATATCAATATCTTGCTTGTATAACTTGAAAGATGTTTAAACGGTGCAAAAGATTGATTGTTTTATTATTTGCAAACAGACTGTTGTTTGAGTTTTTTGGAGGTGAAGGGATAGATATTGATAACTAATTCTAGGAGAGGACAAGAAGGAAGAAAGGGCTGAAGGCATCTTCCTTACCCAAAGGACCTCAAGGCCACCCTTGAAGAACAAACCCTTTTGTCAGTTGTTGTTTTTTTGCAAAAGGTTGCTTGGATAAGAGTTTGTCTCTACAGCCATTTTGTTCAAAAGCTTTGTCCATAGTTTTTTTGAAGGATTTGTGAACTTTGTTGAAGTTATTTTGTTCATTTTCATTATGACAACTTCATCAAGTGAGGTTTCAAAATCCTCCTCCTTCATAAGATTCTTCGATGAAGACATGAAGCGTGACTTCTATATATTGAAGGACATGGTGCAAATTTTGTTTGAAGATATGAGAGAAAGCACTGAACTTCGTGAGAAATTGTTTGCTATGAAGAAAGAGAAGGAATAAAATTTTCAAATATTGCATGATGTAGAGATGCAACTCCATCAAGCCCAAGAGGCTTTAACCAAGAATATGCGTGAAGCAGAGGTAATTGTATAAATTATATAACTTATGTGTTGTATGTCCAAGATTCTCCTGATATCACACTATTTTAACTTCATGAAAAATACATAATCTATTCCACCATTGATCATTTGCGGAAATTAAATCAAGATTTCAATGCACACATGAAACAATAAAAATTCACACACATTAACACAGTTTTTTAACGGGAAAGCCTAAAGCTGAAAACCCCAAATATCTGTATATATTATATGTCATAGAGATCATGTAACAATCCTCATACAAAGCTAATCATATCAATCTCTCAGTACAATGCAATCGCTACACACTAATCAGGCCCGATCTTGCAAATCCATGCACCGATCTTTGCCACCTGCTAGCCTGCCTCTACTACGCAATCCATGCTAAAGAATGGCTCTGAATGAGTTCGAATTACTCCAACCTTTCTCACGCAATCCTCATTGGCATCTCCACTACGTGTTGGATGCAATCAATGCATTACTATAGTCACAACTGATAGTCACACTTGCTCTTTCACCTATCTCTCCACTAGTCTGCACTAAAACTGCCATGCACTGTAGTTAACTGATGTATTTTTCAGTTGATTAATGAGTTATTATTTAGTGAATTAATTAACTAATTAATTCACTCCACTCTCACTAGTGTATCAATCAGTTAGACTAGATACAACTAGCTCAACTGAGTCTAACTGAGTTAAACTAAATACAACTCCACCAACTACTTCTCTAACTCCACCAAACTCTGTCACATGAGTTCTAACTGAAATCCTCCATGCAATAGCTCCAGTAAACCCTCCGGAATAGCGTAATTCCTTATGTCAGCTGTTGTACCACATCTGTGCACTGAACTGAAGTGCTCCAAGAGAATAAGATAATGTTTAGAGTCCAAATATTATTAAGAGCTAATAATATTCGACATATCTATTTTTAGACTGGAAATCTAAAATAGACTCCGCCTAAAATGTCTAAAAATAGAAGTCCATCTATTTTTCCAACTTTACCAACCATCCACAAATAGCATCCTGCAACTCATAGAATATGATCGACATGTCTAAAAATAGACATAGCCTAAAAATAGGCTTTGCGCCAAAAATAGCCTGCAGGCCCACTTAGTGAAGGCGACTCTTTTCACTAAGCTCATCATCTTTTTGAATCTCAACACTCCCTCTCAACAAGATAGGGATTATCTGCCACCCTGATCTTGTCTCTATGGTATTCGAATTTGCTCCTGGTGAGCACCTTCGTCAGAATATCTGCATCCTGATCCTCCATAGGAATGTAAGAAAGCAACATGATCTTCCGCTGCACACAATCTCTGATATGATGGTACCGGATGTCAATATGTTTAGATCTATCATGAAATACTGGATTAACCGAGAGTTTAATGCAACTCTAATTATCACAATATATCACCGTAGGATCTAAATGAGAACCGAACAAATTGACCAGGATCTTCCTCATCCATATAGCCTCGCATGCAGCCAAACTTTCTGCCATGTACTCGGCCTCTGCTAAATTGAGTGCCACGGATCTTTGTTCCCTGCTGTACCAAGAAACTATTGTAGATCCGATACTGAAAATCCTTCCAGATGTGCTCTTTCTGTCTGTTGGGCTTCCTGCCCAATCTGCATCCGTGAAGCCATGCAGCTTCACCTCATCCAACTGTCTGTACCACAATCCATATCCAGATGTGCCCCTGAGATATCTCAGAACATGCTTGCCCGCCTTCCAAAAGAGCTTGGTAGGCTTAACCATCGCTTGTGAAAGCTGGTTCATAGCACAGCATATGTCCGATCGTGTATTGACTAAATACATGAGCGAACCAACCAACTGTCGATAAACAGTGGCATCCACTACCTCTGCTGATGTAGCATCCTCTTTCCTCCAACCACCAGGAAGAGGAGTGTTGATAGGCTAGCAGCCTTGCATGTGAAACTTCTCCAGTATCTCCCGGGCATACTTGCCTTGAGACACAAACAGTTCACCTTTCCGCTGCCAAATTTCCAATCCCAGGAAATAATGAAGGAGGCCCAAGTCCTTCATCTTGAACTCCTTTGCAAGATCTGCCTTGCATGAGTGTATCAACAGTTCATCACCCGTTAGTATTAAATCATCTACATAAAGCACAATGATAAAAAGCTTACCCTCCACCACAATCTGGTATAGGTTTGGATCCGCCTCACTCTTGGCGAAACCAAGTCTGGTGAAATAACTGTCTATCCGTGTGTACGAAGCACGAGGTGCTTGTTTCAACCCATACAATGCTCTTTTGAGCCTGCACACATGCGACTCACTGCTGAAGATTTTGAATCCTTCAGGCTGCTTAATGTACACCTCATCCTCAATGATTCTGTTGAGGAACGCAGTCTTCACATCCATTTGATGAATGTGCCAACCCATCTGCGTTGAGAGAACAAGGATGGTCTCTATGGAAGAATACCTTGCGACAGGTGCAAATGTTTCTTCATAGTCGATCACCTCGATCTGTGAGAAGCCCCGGGCAACAAATATTGCCTTATACTTCACAATGCTCCCATCAGCAGCTTGCTTCACTTTGTAGATCCATCTCGAACCTACCACTAATTTCCCTTCCGGCCTTGGGACAATCTCCCATGCACTGTTTCTAACAATCGAATCATACTCTTCCACCATGGCATCTACCCATGCAGGATCCTCCACAACTTCCTCGAAAGAGGATGGCTCCGTCACGATACACTTGCTCATCAGAGCCATGTATCCAGTAAATCGGTCAAGTGACTGTCTCTGTCTGCGCTGTGATGTAGGAACTCCTACATTTTGCATCGCATCAAGATTCAGTCGCTTAGCTTCTGTAGTGTGCTTCCGCCCTCTGATGTTTGGCACTGCATGAGTGGTTTCTTCCACTCCATTAAACTCCTCTTGTGGTTGATCCACATCTTGAGGCTCATCTTTAGGAACAAGTAGCTCCTGCTCTGCATACAAGTGTATCTCCCTCTCAAGCGACAACTTCATGGCTTTCTCCTCATGAAATTTGATATCCCATCGCACTACAGTCATTCGACTGTCTGACAAATACACATGATAATTGTGGGGTGTTTCTATGTATCCCACAAATATCCCAACCTCTGCGGTCGGCTTCAGCTTTTTCCTAGCATCCTTCGTCACATGAATGTAAACAGGTGAGCCAAAAATCTTCAAATGAGAAATATCAGGCTTCTTACCAGAAAATGCCTCTTCGGGTGTACTCATGCCAAGTACTCTATGAGGACAACGGTTTTGCACATAAACCACAGTGTTTCATGCCTCAGCCCACAAGTGTATGGGAAGGCCCTGATCATGCAACATCGCCCGTGCAACACCCACGATCGTTCTGTTCTTTCTCTCCGCAAGCCCATTTTGCTGTGAGTTATGAGGCACTATGAGTTCTCTTTGAATTCCTTCTTTGCTACAGAAGTCTTTGAATTCGCTAGAGATGTATTCAACACCATTATCGCTCCGGAGAGCTTTCACCTACTTCCCCGACTCTTTCTCAACTAGCGCGTTGAACTCACAAAACTTTGAGTATGTCTCACTCTTCTTCTGCATGAATAAGATCCAACACTTACGAGAAAGGTCCACACACGTCTTCTTTTGCTGTTGAAGCAACCGAGAAAGGTCCACACACGTCTGTGTGAATTCTCTCAAGGATCGTCGAAGCATGACTATCCTTCTTATGAAAGGTGGTCTTCACAAATTTTCCCAAATTACATCCCTTGCACTGATCTCACTGTGCAAGTGTACCTTTGGGAAGCCCGGTAGAAATCCGCTGCAAAATTTTCAAAGCGCCATGTTGAAGATATCCCAATCTCCTGTGCCACAATTTGCCCTCATCTCGGCTCACCACTCCTTCTGCTTTGCCTGCCATTGCACCGCAGCCATCTACCTGCAGTTGATAAAGATTCTTAATTCGAATCCCTATCCTCCTGGTTTGACCAGTTGTTTTATGGCGCAGGAAGAATTTTCCCTCGCTAAAAACAACATCATAACCCTTGTCTTCCAACATCGCCACGGAGATCAGATTCTTCTTCAATCCTAGAACATGCATGACATCCTTCAATATGAAAGGTTTACCGGACTCCCTCTCAAAGGAAATGGTCCTGATACCAGTCGCATTTTATCTACCATCATCGCCCATCTCGATGTGCACTCCAAGATCCTTTTCATTTAGATCACTAATCAAATCTTTGTCTCCGATCATATGGAAAGACACACCACTGTAAAGAAACCACATCGATCCCATCACACTTGAAACCAAGAATGCGATCAAAGAAAAATCTAGCTCAAACTGCGAGGCTAAGGCCTCTCCAGCTGCAGATCTAGCAACCTGCTTATTCTTCTTCTTCTGTGGACAATTAGTGGCGAAATGCCCGTACTGGTGACAGTGAAAACACTTCACCTTGGACAAATCCTGCTTCTTGCCTTTCGCACTAGATTGAGAATGATTTTTCTTCCCCTTCCCTTTCCTTGCTTTGGTAGCCAAAGCGCAATTTTCTTCATCTTCATTCTTCGATGAAGATCCATCCCTGGTACCCTGCCTTATGTCCTCCTACACAAGATCCGACCAAAGTCGCTCCCATCCTGGCAGTTTCTCCCGTCCATTGATAGAGTCTTCGTAGCTATGCCAACTCTTCGAAAGCCCAAGGAGAGCCAAGCTCACCAAGTCTTCTTCATCAACAGTAACCCCCACACTTCCCAGCTCATCCTTGCAGTGGACAAACTTCGTGAGGTATTTTGGAATACTGTCGCCTTTCTCCATTTTTATTTTTCTGAGTTTGTCTTTAAGTGCCAACTTCCTTCGGTCACTTCGCTTTGGAATAAATATGTCAAAGCCTTCCACATTAAGTAGCTCGTGGCTTTCCCATGAAGGCTGGACACAATGTGGTCCTTCACACCTTCCAATAGAATCCTTCGACACTTTGCTACCTTCTTTTTCCATGCGTCAAGTGCGGCTGCATCGCTAGAAGCAGGCTTCGGAATATCAACATCTATGAACTCCTTCAACCCATTATCATCCAACACCGCCTCCATCCTGTCCTTCCATGCTATGTAATTCGAGCTGCCCTCAAGGGCATACTCCAATCGCAATCCGTTGAAAGACATTTCAATGAATGCTCAACTTCGACACCAAGAAAACACTGCAGCAAATTCGAATTCCACCAGCACAAAACTCAACGGCTTCAATAATTGCAATCTCCTCCGATCAATACTGCTCTGATACCATGTAATAGTCTATATAAATTGTGATAAGTCCAAGATTCTCCTCGATCTCACACTATTTTAACTTCATGCAAAATACAAAATCTATTCCACCATTGATCATTTGCGGAAATTAAATCAAGATTGCAATGCACACATGAAACAATAAAAAATCACACACATTAACACAGTTGTTTAACGGGAAAGCCTGAAGCTGAAAAACCCAACTATCCGTATATAATATATGTCATAGAGATCATGTAAAAATCCTCATACAAAGCCGATCATATCAAGCTCTCAGTACAATACAATCGCTACACACTAATCAGGCCCGATCTTGAAAATCGATGCACCAATCTTTGCCACCTGCTAGCCTGCCTCTACTGCGCAATCCATGAAGAATGACTCTGAATGAGTTCGAATTACTCCAGCCTTGCTCACGCAATCCTCATTGGCATCTCCACTGAGTGTTGGATGCAATCGATGCATCACTATAGTCACAACTGATAGTCACACTTGCCCTTTCACCTATCTCTCCACTGGTCTCCACTGAAACTGCCATGCACTGTAGTTAACTGATGTATTCTTCAATTGATTAATGAGTTATTATTTAGTGAATTAATTAAATAATTAATTCACTCCACTCTCACTAGTGTATCAATCAGTTAGACTAGATACAATTAGCTCAACTGAGTTAAACTAAATACAACTCCACCAACTACTTCTCCAACTCCACGAAACTCTGTCACATGAGTTCTAACTGAAGTCCTCCACGCAATAGCTCCAGTAAACCCTTAGGAATAGCGTAATTTTGTCAGCTGTTATGCCACATCTGTGCACTGAACTGAAGTGCTCCAAGAGAATAAGATAATGTTTAGAGTCCAAATATTATTAAGAGCTAATAATATTCGACATATCTATTTTTAGACTGGCAATCTAAAAATAGACTCCGCCCAAAATGTCTAAAAATAGAAATCCATTTATTTTTCAGACTTGACCAACCATCCATAAATAGCATCCTGCAACTCATAGAATATGATCGACATGTCTACAAATAGACTTTGCGCCAAAAATATCCTGCGGGCCCACTTAGTGAAGGCGACTCTTTTCACTAAGCTCATCATCTTGTTGAATCTCAACAGTAATCCACTCTAATTTGTCTTCAGTTTCCTCTTTAGAAAGATGTTTTGGTTCTTTTGAAAATCACACTAGAGGTATAGGGTCCAAGTTAATGTTTAAAATGGGCTATGAAGGCAAGGGTTTAGACAAGCATGCACAAGGCATGGTTGAACCTATTTTGGTTGAGGAACGACCTAAGAAATTTGGTCTTGGTTATGTGCTATCTAATGGCGAAGAGTCCAAAGCCATGAAGGCATGTGAGGCAACTTCAAAGAGAACTTTTGTTCCAAGTTATAATATACAAACATGTCAAGCTTATTTCCAAGATGATTTCCATTTCTTTAAGCCTTTGTTGCAGCAAGAATATTGTAGACATGCAACTTATGGCGAGCATGCGAGTTCAGACAGTTCTCAAGACAAGAACGATGAATCTATTAGTCTGCAAATGAAAGTTGTAACCTCTACTAGTTCATCTCCTCAAGAAGGCGAAAAGGATGGGCATGCAAAGCAGCAAAAGAGGTATAATTCTTTCCATAGTCAATTTGATTATGTTTCTACAAGGCATGACAATTTTGCATGCTTAAAAGGAAGAAAGAGTTGTTGTGCATATTGTGGTCGGTTTAACCATGATGTTTCGAGATGCTGGATGAGGAAGAAGGCATACTGGAAGCAGAAGAAGCAAAGGAAACTTTCAAAGAAGGTGCATAAGATTTGCACACATTGCCAAAAGAGGGGACATGTTGTTTCCCATTGTTGGACTTTGCATCCAACTAGTCGTCCCAAGCACATGCAGCCAGAGGACAGAAAGACTAGCGAAGGTGGAACCAAGGATTCCATTATTGATGTGAAAACGGAAGTTTCACATGAAGAAGAATTGCAGCAGGAAAAGTCGTCGTGGAAGTGGCTTAGTAAGAAGTGGTTGGACTTCTTAACATAGTAAGACATACTCATTTGTACATATGCAAATTTCGGTTGTATGCATGTATTTTATGTTGTAATCTCTTGTTTTTTTTAGCCACCTTGGATCAATGATCAAGGCAACGATTTTCAGCTACCTTCTGCAAATTTCTTGCCATATATTTCTGAGTGAGTGCAAGGAAGATAGTTCTTGACAGGAGGACAAACGCATCCAGGAAGGGAAGTGTCGACTACCTTCAAGTTGTCGTTCAAAGGCACTAGCCATGCAAGGCAAGTGTTTGGAGGCTGAAAAGAAGAGGGTGTTGTACTCTCATCTACTTTACAGATCAGTATATCAGTGGTTTGGGGTCCAAAAGATTCCTAATGGGGAGGTGTGATTAGAACTAGATCATGGACAAGAATGATAGCTCAAAATTCAAAGTGTTCGGAAGAGTGTCGAACTTGAGCGACCAGAAAGGTCTCGGCGTTGCGAATCCGGTGCCACAAACTGTTCGAAAAACAGACATCGTATGAAGAAGTTATCACAGTTTGAAAAGTCTAGTAAACTGCAAAAACTAGACTTTGACCAAGTTTGATTTGGCATTTTGGGGAAATTAAAAAAGAATATTCCACAGAATATTTTGTATGGACCAATCACAATTGGAAAAGTGTTTGCACAATTGGAAAAGTGTTTTCATGTCATTGGGTGATGGCTTGACTTCTAGAATTTCGGACCAAATGGAGCCACCACGTGGCAAGCCCGGAGGTCGCTACGTGGCTCAGTTCTAGTCTATCAAAATTGTTTTGGAGTCGGTGAGAATCGAACATTCGACCATCCGCGTAGCAATTCCACGCCTTACTGTCTAAGCTGCGTTAGTTCTTATTAACTATGGGAAAGCGGTAGTATTTAAACCTTAATGATTTTATATTCGACGGTTTGGAGGGGCCAACGTTGAGGGCCAACCCCTCCCATATGTCCAAGACCCCATGACTGTGGGTTTAACCCTAACCGCCGGCGGTTAAACAAATGTCAACTGGTCACATGGTTTAAAGTTTCAACAGCGGTATTTGTTGTTTGGACCAACGGTTATTCAACTGCAACACTCGGCGGACAATTAACCCCAAGCCTTATCACATGCCAACTGCTACATCAAACGGTCTCTGCACGGTTTTTGCCCGAAATTTAATGTAACCGCGTTTTCCGATCACATGTCATCAACCAATATTTAAATTACAGTTATACTGGCAGTTTAAATGGAGTGCGCCCTCTAATTTTGGCGGACTTGCCGAATTTGACTTCAGTTAACTGAGTGCTCCAGTTTTGGTGGAGCTCATGTAGGGGACACTAGGCAAAATTTGTTTTGGCTCTATCTAGAGCTAGATTTGCCCAATTTTGGAGTGCCAATAGTCAATTTAGACTATCTCCAACATTCCAGACTCAATGGAATAGGTTGCAGAGCCATCAGAGAGCTTCTAAGTATGTTTTTTCATCAGTGAAGTTCAAGGGGCCACTAGGGCCACCAGGAGGCAGCAACAGTTTGAGGCCTAGCCAGGGGAGCTAGAGGTATTTTTTAACAATCCAATAGTCAATTTTGGATATTTCAGATGTTATGAATCTGATGAGATGGTTTTCAAAGCCTATAGAGGACTTTAGAAGGCCGAGAAGCTTCAGTAAAGTTCGAGGGGCCATGAGTGCCAACATTTGCTAGTAGTAGTTCAAGGCCTAGCCAGGGGAGCTAGAGACCCTATGCAGCGAACCAACAGTCATTTCTGACTGCAAACAACATTATGAATCCATTGAAGGAGTTTGCAGCAGATTTTGAGGACTTCTAGAGGTCGAAAACCCATCAGATAAGTTTTCAGTGACCCTAGTGCCAAGGGGTGCCGACAGGTGTTGGAGGCAAAACCGGAGTAGCCGGAGGCCATTTTTTGCAAATGAATAGTCTATCTTGACTATTTCAGACATTTTGAAACTAATGAAAGTGTCTGCAGAACTTCTAGAGCTCGAGAAGCTGAAGGGAAATTTTGGGCAGCCATGGGAAAACCGTGGAGGAAGGCCTAGTTTGGGGATGCAGTGCTCGTTTTGAGAAAATTATCAGTCGATATTTGGTGTCTAATGTGTGTTGGAGGCAGTAGGTTTGGTTTCAAGGACAAAAAAAAAATTCTGAAGGAGTTAGTGCTAAGGAGAAGCTCAGTGTAGCTCAGTGCACTGACTGAAGGAATCGAGTCTAAGGAAACCTAACGTTGTTTGAAGAGTGATGATAGCCATGATAGGGAGATAGATGGTATTTTAAGCCCTTTGGATCAGTTTAATATCCATTGTAGTTAAGTGTGGAACTTGTAAAAGAAACTTTACCATAATCCCAAAGAGCCAAGTCAAGTTGACAAAGCTCAAAGGAGATGTAGCCCACAATATTCGAGTGAACTCCTAGATTAATTTTGCTGTTATGATTGGATGTTTTATTGCTGCATTATGATGCCGTTATACATGTTAAATTTCAGCAAGAACAAATGAACTTAAGACACTTAAACAGTTAAAAATCATACACCATTTTCAAGTGATAATTCCGCAAAATGTCATGTATAAGCTAGATCATTTATTTGTTTAACTGAGTGAGAGGTTCTTGAAATACATAACAAGTTATCCAACCCATTTTCAGATCAGCCATATACTTCTAAAACCATTCCAATTGCAGATCCCCCCTCTCCTAGCCTCCCATCCCAAGATGTACAGAGTCTCCAATGATTGGTTTTTAAGATACTTATGGTTAATGATATCTCTCCATATGTCATGCATCTATGTACATATCCATAATGATTTTAATAATAGTGCCCTCCTTAAAGCATCGATGTCTAGCAGAGCCCATCCCCCCATGGTTTGGGCATAGAAATATTGTCCCATTTGGCCAAATGATATTTTCCGCCGCCCCCCCCCCCCCCCTCCCCTTCCCTCCGTCCCCCCTCCCAAATGAATTTTGAAATGGTAGACTTTATCTTGGAGATGACAGTCCTCGGAATCGAATAAAGGTGAGCCCAATATTCAGAGAGTTGGTGTAGAACTGCCTAAGCCAAAATTAGTTTCCCCCCTTTCGATAACCATTTAAGTGACCAGCCATTAATCCTCCTTCGATATTTGTCAACTAGCCATTTCCTGTCTGCCACCCTGTAGTGGGATGGTTTTAAGTGAAATCCCAAATATGTTATGCCTTCGGTGAGTCGGGAGCTTCTATAATTGTATGTCTCATTGACCTGTTTAATAGTCTCTGAATCCCCCTCAAAAAATATGAAGCATGATTTTCCAACATTATCGATCATGCTTGTCGCCCTATAGAATTTATCAATGATGCCTTTAAGATCCTCCCAGATCTTTTTGATGAGCAAACCAAAGATGAGGATATCATCTTCAAAAAATTTGTGATTAATCTCCCTGTTTGTAGTTATTTTTATGCCTTTAAAGGATCCCGGTGCAATGGCCAGGTTAATCTTTATGCTTAAAGTATCCATAATTAGAATGGATAGAAGGGGTGAGAGAGCACATCCTTATCTGAGGCCTCGTCTTGCTCTGAAGAAACTAAAAGGTGTGCCATTAATAAGGACCACCATTGGAGCCCCATAATGCATCCCATAATCCACTCCACTGTCTCACATGTCATGCCAACCTTATAAAGTATCATGCAAAGAAGTGCCCAATCTACTTTGTCATAAGCCTTGTTGAGGTCAACTTTCATCACCACAGCCTTCAGCTTTCTCTTCTGTATACTGTGTAAGAATTCCTGAGTGATAGCCACTGATTGTGTATAATTTTGTTGTGGAGAAAACCAAATTGCTCCCACTAGATGTGGCAAGACAGTACCCCTTTGATGCATTCCGCAATGGTTTTTGTTATGATTTTGTACAGGGTGTTGTAGAGGGATATTGGGCGGAAGTCCTCGAATGACAGTGTGTTTTTCTTCTTTGGAATGAGAGCGATGAACGTGGAATTAATCGCCCCATGTACATGTCCAGATTGTCTCACCTCCTCCACCATTGCAGTAATATCCTGCATCACATGGTCAGAAAAATGTAAGAAAGTTTTTGAGGTCCATCCGTCTAGACCCGGACTCTTGTCCCGAGCGAAAGATTTAAGTACCCTTTCCACTTCTGCGACAGTTACCACAACGCTCAACACATCATTATCTGTTGGTTGAAACATGAGCGGGAAATGCTCCACCGCCCATAGTTGATCCTCTATGTGCATTCCCTCCCTAGCCTTGAACAAGACTTCAAAGTATTTTACTGTTGCACCCCGTATTGTTGATGTGGTGTTATATTGTTGTCCATCCACACAAACCTCCCATATGGCATTTGCAGTTTTCCAGCCATTTGTGTATGAATGGAAATATTTAGTGTTTTTGTCCCCCTCTTTGAGCCATATTGCATGGCTCTTTAGCCTCTGAGTCTGTTTCTGAATCAAAAGTATGTTGTGTTTCTCCTTCTCTAGAACTTTGAGTCTGTTCCATCTGTCAGGTGTATGTGTCCAGTATCCATATTCTCAAAGATTTCTTTGGACTCCCTTGTATTTTCTTGTAACTCCTTTAGTAATTTTCCCCTTTTAATCATTTCCCAGACTCTGACTCTCGATTTCAGAGTGCGCAATGTTTGAGATAAGTGAGTCATGGGAGAGACCCCATTCTCCCTTTTTATGTGCCATGAAAAAGTCATTTACCAACTTGTTGAATTCCCTATCCTCCTACCATATTCTGTTGAATTTAAAGGGACATCCTTTCAATTTCTTTTCAAACTGCCACTTCATAACAATTGGTTTGTGATCCAAAATAAGAAAACCCTCCATCGAGGTCCTAACCATGTGTAATAAGTCCTCATTCACCATGAAACGGTCAAATCATTTTCGCTATATACTCGACATCTTTGACATTTCACCTTTGATAACATTGCATGAGTTTGCTAAACATTGAGTGTTTAAGAGATTTATAAAAAAAATTAGAGCCTTTCCAAATTTAAATGATGGTTACTTTATTAAAATTATGCGTTAAACATTATCCAAATTTAAATTTACCTATATTCATCTATTTATATGCTGAGAGTTCGAATATTCTTAATTCCCATTAATGACTTTTCCCAATCATAACACTGAAAGGAAATTTCTGAAAAACCCGTTTAACTATTTATGCTCACAACTGTGTTATTTGAATTCAAATTACATATCTCAGTATTCAACTGACAGGTGCCTTGTGTATCGTGTGTATACGAGATCAGTTTTGTTTTCATTTGTTAATTGCGATTATGAGGGAAATTTATATAATAAAAACGATTTGAATATTAATATAACAAATTTTAATTGCATCCGTTTTAATAAATATTTTTTGAAAAATACATGTGAAAAAGATCAATACATATTATATAATATTCCTTTAAAATAGACAAAAAAAACTAAGGATATTCGCATCCCAAATCTTTTATAATCATCTTTATAAATAATCTTTCGCAGATTTCAATAAAAATAGTTGACAACATTTTTCAAATTTCTTCGACTTTTGAAAATGTGGCCACTTGCGAGTGATGGCAAATTAATTTGACCATGGTGAGGAAATAAAGATTACTTTTATTATAATCAAGTGCTGGCCATAAACTTTGATATATATACACTCATCATCTGTGTTATTTTTTATACAGTTGTCTGGTTGTGTGATTGATATTTACATTTTGGTATTGCTGAAAATTACCAGAATGACATCAATGCAGAAGATAACTTCTAGAATCCAAAATACAGAATCTATTCCATCATTGATCATTTGCGGAAATTAAATCAAGATTGCAATGCACACATGAAACAATAAAAATTCACACACATTAACATAGTTGTTTTTCCCTGAAAGCCTGAAGCTGAAAACCCCAACTATATGTATATAATATATGTCATAGAAATCAAGTAACAATCCCGATACAAAGCTGATCATATCAAGCTCTTAGTACAATACAATCGCTACACACTAATCAAGCCCGATCTTGCAAATCCATGCACCGATCTTTGCCACCTATTAGCCTGCCTCTACTGCGCAATCCCTGCTGAAGAATGGCTATGAATGAGTTCGAATTACTCTAGCCTTGCTCACGCAATCCTTATTGGCATCTCCACTGAGTGTTGGATGCAATCAATGCATCACTATAGTCACAACTGATAGTCACACTTGCTCTTTCACCTATCTCTCCACTGGTCTCCACTGAAACTGCCATGCATTGTAGTTAACTGATGTATTCTTCAGTTGATTAATGAGTTATTATTTAGTGAATTAATTAACTAATTAATTCACTCCACTCTCAATAGTGTATCAATCAGTTAGACTAGATACAACTAGCTCAACTGAGTTAAACTAAATACAACTCCACCAACTACTTCTCCAACTCCACCAAACTCTATCACATGAGTTCTAACTGAAGTCCTCCATGCAATAGCTCCAGTAAACCCTCAGGAATAGTGTAATTTTGTCAGCTGTTGTGCCACATCTGTGCACTGAACTGAAGTGCTCCAAGAGAATAAGATAATGTTTAGAGTCCAAATATTATTAAGAGCTAATAATATTCTACATATCTATTTTTAGATTGGTAGTCTAAAAATAGACTCCGCCCAAAATGTCTAAAAACAGAAATCATCTATTTTTCAAACTTGACCAACCATCCATAAATAGTGTCCTGCAACTTATAGAATATGATCGACATGTCTAAAAATAGACTTTGCGCCAAAAATAGTCTGCGGGCCCACTTAGTGAAGGCGACTCTTTTCACTAAGCTCATCATCTTGTTGAATCTCAACAGTAATCCACTCTAATTTGTCTTCAGTTTCCTCTTTAGAAATATGTTTTGGTTCTTTTGAAAATCACACTAGAGGTATAGGGTCCAAGTTAATGTTTAAAATGGGCTATGAAGGCAAGGGTTTAGGCAAGCATGCACAAGGCATGGTTGAACCTATTTTGGTTGAGGAACGACCTAAGAAATTTGGTCTTGGTTATGTGCTATCTAATGGCGAAGAGTCCAAAGCCATGAAGGCATGTGAGGCAACTTCAAAGAGAACTTTTGTTCCAAGTTATAATATACAAACATGTCAAGCTTGTTTCCAAGATGATTTCCATTTCTTTAAGCCTTTGTTCTAGCAAAAAGATTGTAGACATGCAACTTATGGCGAGCATGCGAGTTCGGACAGTTCTCAAGACAAGAACGATGAATCTATTAGTCTGCAAAGGAAAGTTGTAACCTCTACTAGTTCATCTCCTCAAGAAGGCAAAAAGGATGGACATGCAAAGCAGCAAAAGAGGTGTAATTCTTTCCATAGTCAATTTGATTATGTTTCTACAAGGCATGACAATTTTACATGCTTAAAAGGAAGAAAGAGTTGTTGTGCATATTGTGGTCGGTTTAACCATGATGTTTCGAGATGCTGGATGAGGAAGAAGGCATACTGGAAGCAGAAGAAGCAAAGGAAACTTTCAAAGAAGGTGCATAAGATTTGCACACATTGCCAAAAGAGGGGACATGTTGTTTCCCATTGTTGGACTTTGCATCCAACTAGTCGTCCCAAGAACATGCAGCCAGAGGACAGAAAGACTAGCGAAGGTGGAACCAAGGATTCCATTATTGACGTGAAAACAGAAGTTTCACATGAAGAAGAATTCCAGCAGGAAAAGTCGTCGTGGAAGTGGCTTGCTAAGAAGTGGTTGGACTTCTTAACACAGTAAGACATACTCATTTGTACATATGCAACTTTCGGTTGTATGCATGTATTTTATGTTGTAATCTCTTGTTTTTTTTAGCCACCTTGGATCAATGATCAAGCCACGATTTTCAGCTACCTTCTACAAATTTCCTGCCATAGATTTATGAGTGAGTGCAAGGAAGACAGTTCTTGACAGGAGGACAAACGCATCCAGGAAGGGAAGTGTCGACTACCTTCAAGTTGTGGTTCAAAGGCACTAGCCATGCAAGGCAAGTGTTTGGAGGCTGAAAATAAGAGGGTGTTGTACTCTCATCTACTTTACAGATCAGTATATCAGTCTTTTGGGGTGCAAAAGATTCCTAATGGGGAGGTGTGATGAGAACTGGATCATGGACAAGAATGATAGCTCAAAATTCAAAGTGTTCGGAAGAGCGTCGAACTTGAGCGACCGGAAAGGTCTCGGCGTTGCGATTCCGGTGCCACAAACTGTTCGAAAAACCGACATCGTATGAATAAGTTATCACAGTTTGAAAAGTCCAGTAAACTGCTAAAACTAGACTTTGACCAAGATTGACTTGGCATTTTTGGGAAATTAAAAAAGAATATTCCACAGAATATTTTGTATGGACCAATCACAATTGGACAAGTGTTTGCATGTCATTAGGTGATGGGTTGACTTCTAGAATTTCAGACCAAATGGAGCCACCACGTCGCAGGCCCGGAGGTCGCTACGTGGCCCAGTGCTGGTCTATCAAAATTGTTTTGGAGTCGGCGAGAATCGAACATCCGACCATCCGCGTAGCAATTCCGCGCCTTACTGTCTAAGCTACGTTAGTTCTTATTAACTATGGGAAAGAGGTAGTATTTAAACCTTAATGATTTTATATTCGACGGTTTGGAGGGGCCAACGTTGAGGGCCAACCCCTCCCATATGTCCAAGACCCCACGACTGTGGGCTTAACCCTAACCGCCGGCGGTTAAACAAATGTCAACTGGTCACATGGTTTAAAGTTTCAACAATGGTAGTTGTTGTTTGGACCAACGGTTATTCAACCGTAACACTCGGCGGACAATTAACCCCAAGCCTTATCACATGCCAACCGCTACATCAAACGGTCTCTGCGCGGTTTTCGCCCGAAATTTAATGTAACCGCGTTTTCCGATCACATGTCATCAACCAATATTTAAATTGCAGTTATACTGGCAGTTTAAATGGAGTGCGCCCTCTAATTTTTGCGGACTTGCCGAATTTGACTCCAATTAACTGAGTGCTCCAGTTTTGGTGGAGCTGATGTAGGGGACACTAGGCAAAATTTGTTTTGGCTCTATCTAGAGCTAGATTTGCCCAATTTTGGAGTGCCAATAGTCAATTTAGACTATCTCCAACATTCCAGACTCAATGGAATAGGTTGCAGAGCCATCAGAGAGCTTCTAAGTATGTTTTTTCATCAATGAAGTTCAAGGGGCCACTAGGGCCACCAGGAGGCAGCAACAGTTTGAGGCCTAGCCAGGGGAGCTAGAGGTATTTTTTAACAATCCAATAGTCAATTTTGGATATTTCAGATGTTATGAATCTGATGAGATGGTTTTCAAAGCCTATAGAGGACTTTAGAAGGCCGAGAAGCTTCAGTAAAGTTCGAGGGGCCATGAGTGCCAACATTTGCTAGTAGTAGTTCAAGGCCTAGCCAGGGGAGCTAGAGACCCTATGCAGCGAACCAACAGTCATTTCTGACTGCAAACAACATTATGAATCCATTGAAGGAGTTTGCAGCAGATTTTGAGGACTTCTAGAGGTCGAAAACCCATCAGATAAGTTTTCAGTGACCCTAGTGCCAAGGGGTGCCGACAGGTGTTGGAGGCAAAACCGGAGTAGCCGGAGGCCATTTTTTGCAAATGAATAGTCTATCTTGACTATTTCAGACATTTTGAAACTAATGAAAGTGTCTGCAGAACTTCTAGAGCTCGAGAAGCTGAAGGGAAATTTTGGGCAGCCATGGGAAAACTGTGGAGGAAGGCCTAGTTTGGGGATGCAGTGCTCGTTTTGAGAAAATTATCAGTCGATATTTGGTGTCTAATGTGTGTTGGAGGCAGTAGGTTTGGTTTCAAGGACAAAAAAAAAATTCTGAAGGAGTTAGTGCTAAGGAGAAGCTCAGTGTAGCTCAGTGCACTGACTGAAGGAATCGAGTCTAAGGAAGCCTAACGTTGTTTTAAGAGTGATGATAGCCATGATAGGGAGATAGATGGTATTCTAAGCCCTTTGGATCAGTTTAATATCCATTGTAGTTAAGTGTGGAACTTGTAAAAGAAACTTTACCATAATCCCAAAGAGCCAAGTCAAGATGACAAAGCTCAAAGGAGATGTAGCCCACAATATTCGAGTGAACTCCTAGATTAATTTTGCTGTTATGATTGGATGTTTTATTGCTGCATTATGTTGTTGTTATACATGTTAAATTTCAGCAAGAACAAATGAACTTAAGACACTTAAACAGTTAAAAATCATACACCACTTTCAAGTGACAATTCCGCAAAATGTCATGTATAAGCTAGATCATTTATTTGTTTAACTGAGTGAGAGGTTCTTGAAATACATAACAAGTTATCCAACCCATTTTCAGATCAGCCATATACTTCTGAAACCATTCCAATTGTAGATCCCCCCTCTCCTAGCCTCCCATCCCGAGATGTACAAAGTCTCCAATGATTGGTTTTTAAGGTACTTATGGTTAATGATATCTCTCCATATGTCAGGCATCTATGTACATATCCATAATGATTTTAATAATAGTGCCCTCCTTAAAGAATCGATGTCTAGCATACCCCATCCCCCCATGGTTTGGGCATAGAAATATTGTCCTATTTGGCCAAATGATATTTTCCGCACGCCCCCCCCCCCCCCCCCTCCCCTTCCCCCATCCCAAATGAATTTTGAAATGGTAGACTTTATCTTGGAGATGACAGTCCTCAGAATCGAATAAAGGTGAGCCCAGTACTGAGAGAGTTGGTGTAGAACTGCCTAAGCCAAAATGAGTTTCCCCCCTTTCGATAACCGTTTAAGTGACCAGCCATTAATCCTCCTTCGATATTTGTCAACTAGCCATTTCCTGTCTGCCACCCTGTAGCGGGATGGTTTTAAGTGAAATCCCAAATATGTTATGCCTTCGGTGAGTCGGGAGCTTCTATAATTGTATGTCTCACTGACCTGTTTAATAGTCTCCGGATCCCCCTCAGAAAATACGAAGCATGATTTTCCAACATTATCGATCATGCTCGTCGCCCTATAGAATTTATCAATGATGCCTTTAAGATCCTCCCAGATCTTTTTGATGAGCAAACCAAAGATGAGGATATCATCTTCAAAAAAATTGTGATTAATCTCCCTGTTTGTAGTTATTTTTATGCCTTTAAAGGATCCCGGTGCAGTGGCCAGGTTAATCTTTATGCTTAAAGTATCCATAATTAGAATGGATAGAAGGGGTGAGAGAGCACATCCTTATCTGAGGCCTCGTCCTGCTCTGAAGAAACTAAAAGGTGTGCCATTAATAAGGACCACCATTGGAGCCCCATAATGCATCCCATAATCCACTCCACTGTCTCACATGTCATGCCAACCTTATAAAGTATCATGCGAAGAAGTGCCCAATCCACTCTGTCATAAGCCTTGTTGAGGTCAACTTTCATCACCGCGGCCTTCAGCGTTCTCTTCTGTATACTGTGTAAGGTTTCCTGAGTGATAGCCACTGATTGTGTATAATTTTGTTGTGGAGAAAACCAAATTTCTCCCACTAGATGTGGCAAGACAGTACCCCTTTGATGCATTCCGCAATGGTTTTTGATATGATTTTGTACAGGGTGTTGCAGAGGGATATTGGGCAGAAGTCCTCGAATGATAGTGTGCTTTTCTTCTTTGGAATGAGAGCGATGAACGTGGAATTAATCGCCCCATGTACATGTCTAGATTGTCTCACCTCCTCCACCATCGCAGTAATATCCTGCATCACATGGTCAGAAAAATGTAAGAAAAATTCTGAGGTCCATTCGTCTAGACTCGGACTCTTGTCCCGGGCGAAAGATTTAAGTACCCTTTCCACTTCTGCGACAGTTACCACAGCGCTCAACACATCATTATCCGTCGGTTGAAACATGGGCGGGAAATCCTCCACCGCCCATAGTTGATCCTCTATGTGCATTCCCTCCCTAGCCTTGAACAAGACTTCAAAGTATTTGACCGTTGCACCCTGTATTGTTGATGTGGTGTTATATTGTTGTCCATCCACACAAACCTCCCATATGGCATTTGCAGTTTTCCAGCCATTTGCGTAAGAATGGAAATATTTAGTGTTTTTGTCCCCCTCTTTGAGCCATATTGCATGGCTCTTTAGCCTCTGAGTCTGTTTCTGAATCAAAAGTATGTTGTGTTTCTCCTTCTCTAGAACTTTGAGTCTGTTCCATTTGTCAGGTGTATGTGTCCAGTATCCATATTCTCAAAGATTTCTTTGGACTCCCTTGTATTTTCTTGTAACTCCTTTAGTAATTTTCCCTTTTTAATCATTTCCCAGACTCTGACTCTCGATTTCAGAGTGCGCAATGTTTGAGATAAGTGAGTCATGGGAGAGACCTGCCATGAAAAAGTCATTTACCAACTTGTTGAATTCCCTATCCTCCTACCATATTCTGTTGAATTTAAAGGGACATCCTTTCAATTTCTTTTCAAACTGCCACTTCATAACAATTGGTTTGTGATCCAAATAAAAAAACCCTCCATCGAGGTCCTAACCATGTGTAATAAGTCCTCATTCACCATGAAACGGTCAAATCATTTTCGCTATATACTCGACATCTTTGACATTTCACCTTTGATTACATTGCATGAGTTTGCTAAACATTGAGTGTTTAAGAGATTTATAAAAAAAATTAGAGCCTTTCCAAATTTAAATGATGGTTACTTTATTAAAATTATGCGTTAAACATTATCCAAATTTAAATTTACCTATATTCATCTATTTATATGCTGAGAGTTCGAATATTCTTAATTCCCATTAATGACTTTTCCCAATCATAACACTGAAAGGAAATTTCTGAAAAAATCCGTTTAACTATTTATGCTCACAACTGTGTTATTTGAATTCAAATTACATATCTCAGTATTCAACTGACAGGTGCCTTGTGTATCGTGTGTATACGAGATCAGTTTTGTTTTCATTTGTTAATTGCGATTATGAGGGAAATTTATATAATAAAAACGATTTGAATATTAATATAACAAATTTTAATTGCATCCGTTTTGATAAATATTTTTTGAAAAAAACATGTGAAAAAGATCAATACATATTATATAATATTTCTTTAAAATAGACAAAAAAAACCTAAGGATATTCGCATCCCAAATCTTTTATAATCATCTTTATAAATAATCTTCCGAAGATTTCACTAAAAATAGTTGACAACATTTTTCAAATTTCTTCGACTTTTGAAAATGTGGCCACTTGCGAGTGATGGCAAATTAATTTGACCATGGTGAGGAAATAAAGATTACTTTTATTATAATCAAGTGCAGGCCATAAACTTTGATATATATACACTCATCATCTGTGTTATGTTTTATACAGCTGTCTGGTTGTGTGATTGATATTTACATTTTGGTATTGCTGAAAATTACCAGAATGACATCAATGCAGAAGATAACTTCTAGAATCCCTGAAAAAATGGTGTCAGATACCGGTACTTTTCTGAAACCCATTGAAAATATAATATAATTTCTTTTATTTTTAATGGAGTGAAGAGTAATTGAATAATCACTGCTCTCAATAGGTTGGTTGGATTTAGCAGAGATCTGAATCGTTGCTGTATGCTATTTATTTTCTTCTTAAATTTTACAAGTTCCGTCTCTGCTGGGACAACACACACCGAGGATTTCGTCGTTTATCGAAAAGAAAAATCATCAATATCGAAAAATCTGAAGCGAAGGCCGTATCAGCAGACACAGAGCTACAGATGGGATATCACCTTATGAAAATCGAATCGATTGCGAGCTCAAATTTTGAAAACCAATTGGGGATCTAGATGGAAAACTTGTGCAGTCAGGAGACAAACAAGCATTTGGAAACTGGAACAGGACAGAAGCTGATTATTTATATCATTTCCATTTCCTATCTTCCTTTTCTGGTTCTCTTTTGTTTTCTTTTTTCTGATAAACATTTACAAGATTTGAATTTGGAATCTTAAAATTTAATTTTACAACATAGCAATCACCAATTAAACAATATTTGTATTTCTTATCAGAACAATATTCATAATCTGAGAATACAAATATTTTTTACTCATACTGTGATCACAACCTCATTGAGCCCATTTATTCAAGAAAAATTGTGTCACTTACAATGACAATAATTATAATTATTCGGCCATGATCGTGCTACATGCGTAAGCATGAGATCAAAGTGTCTGTACTAGTTAAAACTGCCATTAGTCCATGACTATATATAAGTACACCACGTTACTGTAATATTCTTACAGATAACCAGTATCAACGTGTAAATTATACACAGTAATATAATTTAGCTCCATACCATACTGTTAATCATGTATCTAAATCTCTCACAAACTCATTTAACATAACGCAGAGAAATTATACATGAGAACTATATCCGTGAAGCATCATATTCCAAATATTAACATGCCCTTCGATAGGAATTTTGTGTAAAACTCCTAAAACGGATTTCAAATTAGCAAATTCCAATCCAAAAAGTTTGCTAAGATGTGTTGAGTTACAAAAATAGATATGAAAGTCAACCCACTAAAAAACTAGATCGAACTACCTGTTGTGCAGAGGGTTTGGGCCAGTATGAACTTTACGCTTTTGTTGTTCATATATGTTGCTCGAAGATTTGGGGATCCCGTGCTGTAGATCGAAATAAGTTCTAGCAGATGAGGAGGACTGCAAAGCTGGAGAAATCTTGCCCCTGTTTTTCTGTGGCTGAAATAAAGCCGAACCAGATGCATCAATGCATAAGCTTGAAATCACGACCAGTAAGATGCATACAGATGCGATGATATGCCTTCTCTCGCCCACCATTTTGCACTGCTGAAACAACAGAACCCAACTTAGTAATTACAGAACAAGTCTGTGAGGCCAAAACCCAAAAGATCAAATCCAGAAATTCTTTTACACAGAGGCTGCTCTGCAAGAAGCAGAGGAGAATCACATTTTCTGGTCTGGCTTCTCAACATTATGACATCATCCGGACTCGAAATTGGCGATCCAGGATCGTGAACAGCGGGCAAAAGTGAGCGGGACGTGATGAATACAAAAAGTTTATGATTATAAGATAGGACGAGTGACTGGAGCGGGCAACATATATTAATTGTATATATACCAAAGAAGAAAGAATACAATTATAATATGAGGATTTCTGTTGCCGTGAAGTGGAAGGCAACGCATATGTGTATTAATGTGCCCCATTCCTCCATTTACTAGGCTTGATGCTTTCCCATAAAATCCAATATTTTAGTTCGCATTCCCAGATGATAATCAGAAAGACTTTCTTACCTTTCCCAGGGAATCGGGAATTGGGATCCCTTCTTTTGTACACTCGAATCCTGCCAGCTCGCTTTAATTTTTCTGCTTGCAAATTCACATGCATGGCAGAAATGCATTTGCCATTGCAGCCAAACAGTATCTATGCGCGTCCAATCTAATTTCCAAAAATGTAAACATGGCTGTACCTCTTGATTTTACCACTCCCAACTTAATATAACCGCAATTTTTTCAGAGGTTCTTCAGTCTTTAAATAACATCAAACCCAATAAGGACTAGTCCGAATTTTGTTAGGGTACAGCTCTTGGTATTTTAAGATCTGTATGGGGAGGGTTAGGAAAATGAACTCTTGTGAAGAATTCCGTTTTGGTTTCTGGTCTTTTCGTTTTTCGGAATAAATGCTTTAACGAAATGGCCTCTAAACAGCGGCGAGAAGAATTCGATCAGAGGGCACTGGGCACAGTGGGCAGGTCCTCTTGAAGGCAAAGTCCAGTAATATTGATAGAATGTCATAATCCAGCTGATAGCTTATTAAATGCCTCACAGACATTTTAGTCAAGCCTGGCTCTATGGGTACGGTACTATCCCGGAGAATATGGTGTGGCCTGGCCCTTCAGGTGACCGGATTAGCACCCCTGAACTGGGACCCCAGTGACCGTGGGGTTAGTTCATGTATTTATTTCACTGCCATGGAGTGCTACGAGACCCATTCATTACAAACACCCACCCTGCCAGGCAAGTTGGCCCCATTTTGGCGGCCTGGTTAAGCAATGTCTTTTCATTCCAAACACAATTTCATCAGGAAATCTAACTCCACCTCAAGGATTTCACAGCTGGATTAATCATCTCTTTCTCCCCATTTTGGCTGCCTGGTTAAGCAATGTCTTTTCATTCCAAACACAATTTCATCACAAGATCTAACTCCACCTCAAGGATTTCACAGCTAGAATGATCATTTTTTTCTCGGTTATCAATATTTATGTAGCTATAGTTTTATTGTCAACTATTGAATTTAATTCATGACATATACTGTCATTAAAATCTAATTAGTATCATATACTGATACCGAGTCAGTGCATTAATAAAATTATAACTCCACAGATATTAGTTACCTTCATTTTCATTCTCAATCTCAGTCTTATTGTCTGTTAAAGTCAATAGTTTCAATAGTTACGGAGTTAAAGCAACTAATGGAAACTTAGGAATGTGAAGGAAAGATACACATCATAATGAGTACAGGTGAGTACGTTGAAGAAGACCATGTTGGGTCTTTTCATCATCAAGGCTCCATATCCACATCCAAGAGGTTTGTCTCTCCGTATTATTCACCAAAAATAACGCAATGGATTATTGAATACTCTTCAACTTACTGCTGCAACTATTGATCAGAGACTATCGGTGTACATGGTACGCCAAAAAAATATATATACATGCACATCCCACTGGACAATAATTGATATGGAGCAGCTTAAATGCATTAGTTTAACGAGTACAATTTTGGGTCATTTTCTGAACTGCAGTTTGACTAATAAATGAATTTTTTAATTATTTTTATTTTTTAAAGATATTTTGTAATTTAAGACTTCAAAATATTTGTAGGCTTTGACTTATTTATATTTTTAAATAGGTATTTTAAAATTGTATAAGAAAAGTTTATTGGTTTGAATGGTATAATTTGTAAAATTGATGTGCTTTATGAATTTGTCAGGGTATTGAATTTATTTATATATTTATACATTTAATTGCAAGGCTGAATTTTTTTAGGCTGACTTTATTTATATTTTTAAATAGGTATTTTAAATAATAAGAAGTCATAATCTGGTCTAAAATTGTATGTGAAATATTTAGTAGTTTAAACTATGTAATTTGTAAAATTGATGTGATTTATGGATTTTTCAGGGCATTGAATTCATTTATACAGTTAAATAGAGATTTGAAACAACAAAAAATTCACAATTTTACTCAAAATTGTATGGTTGGAACCTCTATTAGTCAGAGTGCACCCTTTTTGAGCAGATCTTTTTTAGCTGATTTTAACTTAAACTGGAAATTTGATTAATTGCCCGGAAATTATATTTTTAAAGTTTAGTCTATCTCATAGACATTTTGGTTTTCTGTTCCATTTTGGCTTTCTGTTCTAATGGATATTGCCATAAATCTACCAGAGATTTTTAAAAATAGTAAGTTTAGTTGTTCTACAAAAACCAAATATCCCAATGAATTTTCAAGCGCTGACCATGTATGTATTTAAAAACTATTTTAAATAACAAAAAATCAAATCTGATCCAAAATTGCATCAACAAAATCCATTAAATAAACCCAAAACATCTATTAATTAAATTGCATCAAAATCTATATTATTTTAAATTTTACAATTTACTAAACTCATTTGGATGAAGATAAAAACTTCTAATAAACTTTTTCTAGTTGAGATGCCCAAAGTTTTGAGAAAACACTTCACATATCTTCAAAGACATGAAGTTTCATATTTTTGATGATAAATATTCACCCTATAAACTCCTTGCATCCCAATCGGAAAAAAATGCAATTTAACAAAAATTTGCATCATCATCAAAATCTTCACGGCCTATAAACCCCTTGCATCTCAATCAGAAAAAATACAACTCAACAAAAAATTTCGTCATAATCAAAATCTTCACTGTCTATAAACCCCTTACATCTCAATAAAAAAATACAATTTAACAGAAATTTTCATCATAATCAAAATCTTCACTGCCTATAAACCCATTGCATCTCAATCAGAAAATAATACAATTTAACAGAAATTTTAATCATCATCAAAATCTTCACGGTAATAATATAAATCTATTTTTACATTGACAGAAATAAAATCTAAATTTAGAACAAAATATAACCTTAAAACAACAAAGCGACAATTTCGAGAAGATGGCAGAGATATAAGAACGACCAATGACATAAGCATTGTGATGCGTGAACAACAACCGTACCTGCAACACACTACTAGTACCTACCCATCTTTTTGGTAGAGGAGGGGGTGGATAATTCGCTAAAGAAATGCACTTTTCCATAGGAAACATAAAAGGGTGAGATTTGAAGTATAAAGGCATCGCATCATCTCCAAGTCAAAGTCCAAGGGATGCATTATTTTATGTTCGCTTTATGTGCACCTTGTCGGCCAGTGTGTTCTCTGCTTCAAATGCATTGCCTACTCATACCATCATGCAATGTGTACCAGTACACCACATTTTCAAAAAGATGGGTATTCAAGATCCGGTGCATGGCAACTTCTACACATTCAAATAATGATATGACATCATTTTACAAGTGCTCTGCTTCAGCAATTTAACAACTACAACTACTATCCCTGGTTATGATAAATGCTTGGTTTTGTTTTCTATGTGAGAGTGATAATCTTACATAATGTTTGGTACAATTATGGGTGCTAACTTAAAGGCAACTCGGGTATATGGATGTGGAGTAAAAAGGAAATGTTCAAATTTATATAATAATAAAAAGAGCTTCACCAAATGAGGATGTTGAGCTATCAAATTGGGAAGTTTAGGATGTCGAATAATACGTGTTTAAAAAAAATAATGGTGTGTTATTATTATTATAATTTTGTGTAAAAAAAATAAAATTTAATAAAATAATAAAATATTATATATTAGATTTGAGAGAAAAGTAAAAAAAAAATATGATTAAATAAAAGTTATTGTATTATTATGTTAGTAGGAGAGAAAATATTGTGTTGTGAATGTATATGATCAATATAGAATAATGATTAAAGAAGAAAAAGAAATTATAATAGATGTAAATGAATTTTACTTTTATAAATGGGTATATATATATTATTGAATTTTATTTTTCAAATAGGTATATATATATATATAAATTTTACTTTTATAAATGGGTATATATATATTATTGAATTTTATTTTTCAAATATATATATATATATATATATATATATATATATATATATATATATCATTGAGATTTGTGTTATATTTATAGAATAATATAATTTTTTATTTCATGTGATTCATATTGTTATTGAGAATGTTTTCCGGATTAACTATATTATTAGATTTAGGTCAATGTTTGGAGCTATCTAATGTAGTTCATTCTCAACACAAAGTTGATGCATCCCTACTATTTATATCCAACTTTAGATTTGTTTTTTCAACTTTATAGAACCACATTAGATGGTTCA
This sequence comes from Pinus albicaulis, assembly GCA_034641835.2. Taxonomy (NCBI): domain Eukaryota; kingdom Viridiplantae; phylum Streptophyta; class Pinopsida; order Pinales; family Pinaceae; genus Pinus; species Pinus albicaulis. The sequence continues at coordinate 912,259,519 of CM076578.1, read as the reverse complement.
AAAAGTTGGCCTAAATCTAATGATGTGATTAATCCTAAAAACATTCTGAATAATAAAATAATTTTATTTCGTTTAAACTTTATATTATTTATTGAAAACTTTATTAACAAATATATATCTAAAACCAATAGTTTTTAATCATTGTATAATATTAAGGGGGTGAGGGGTTTCTAAAATTAAAGTAGGGTATACATATTTGGGGGTTGTCAAGTTAAGGAAATTTCTACTGTGGAGCTTTGGAATTGGGAAACACAAATATTCGAATATAAGAAATTTTAAGAAATTATATACTTAATACATGTTCATGACATGGCATAAAGGTTTATTATCTCATCTTTCTCAAGTGGTATGGGTATTTGAGAAATAGATGTTCCTAAAATCCTACATAAATTGAAAAGGCTAGTATCAGAGTACTAATGTTTCTGTAGTAGGAACCATCAAGAGGTTAGAAGTAAGAGATTATAAGAGTTGACTTATTAATGTGAGGAAATATGTATTGGTGATTTATTTTTTGGAACCGGAGCTTCTCATGAAGAGGTTGGGTGATACATATCTAGCCCTTCTACCTAGTAGAAATTCTCAATTAAACATGAAAATATATGAATAAGCAATGAAAATGACCAAAAATTCCATATAGGGATCTATTGACATGGGGAAAATTCCTTTCAAGAGATAGGGAGACCCATCTGACTTCTATCTCAGTAATTGTTATTGAGTATGGCGTGTGGAGTGAATGAAGAAGAAAAATTCTATGCGTAGTAAGCAACTAATCTAAGTATTGAAGGAAAACTATTATAAACTACCTGATGAAGTCCAACAAGAAATTGCAGCACACACAGTAGTGTAGGACCAATATGTCCTAGTGATACATTAGTGTGATGGCCAAATTAATTAATTAATTTGGTGCAGTGTCTAATTTAATTTTCCCCTAATTAAATTGGACAATAAAATGTAATCTTATCTCATGATCACTTGTAACAGTTAACTGAGTGTGATAATCTCAGTTAGCTCATGTATTTCGTGTTGAGGGTGGTTGGTGAGGCATGCAAAGTAATTCTATTAGTTGTGGAGTTCGAATTGTAGTTGCTGCATTAGTTTAATGCATGTGTAATCAATTAACTCAGTTAGGTGAGTTAGAGCCAGTTGAACTAGTTGTAACTGTTTGTTGTACTAGTGAGAGATCAAGTGAATTAAATCTTATTTAATTCACAATCAGTGATCTTCCATGCAACTGATGATTTACTATTAATAGCTGCATGCATGTCAGTTCCAGTGGAGACTGTTAGGTCCCTATATTACTAGTTTAGACCCTTATTGTTATTAGTGTATCCCCCTTATTATTATTGTTGTACCCCTATAACCTCAATATTGTTATTATTGTGCCCTTATATTATTATTGTTAGGTCGGCTAGGATTATATTGTGGGCTCATGGACTCCTATATATATAAGGAGGTTTTGGTCATTTGTATCATCCAAGAATTGTTCATTTATGTACTGTATTGGAGGTTTCCCCCTCGAAGTGGTTGATTTCTAAGGCGTTGATCTATCTTTTCTTCTATTTTTGGAGTTGGTTTCATAACATTTGGTATCAGAGCTTTGGATTCTAGGGTTTCACTACTCCAAACAGGTCATCGTGGCATTTTCGTTATAATTTTTTTTTCTACAAAGGTTTAGAAGTTGAAATTTTTATAGAGCAAAGCCAAAATCCTGAGGAACATCGTGGAAAAATTTCAAATCTTAGTTCGCAACATTTTCGGAGATATGATCTGTGCAAGTTAGGGATTTTCGCAGGCTTCTGAATTTAACCTAAACAGGTCATCATGGAATTTTCACTATAACATTTTTTTCTACGAGGGTTCAGAAGCTGAAATTTTTTCAGAGCGAAGCCGCAATCCTGAGGAACATCGTGGAAAAATTTCAGAACTTGATTCACAATATTTTTGGAAATAGGGTATGTGGAAGCTAGGGATTTTTCAGGCCCCCAAATTTCATCTCAAAGAGGTGACCGTGGGAAAATCGTCATAACTCTCTCTCTCTGAGCATTGGATTGGAATTCTGTAAGAAGTGGCCACAAGTACACGGATTGTAGTTTCTTGTGTATCAATTTCAGAGCTGAAGGAGGAAAAAAATGACACGTGGCATGCTGTACAAAGTCGCTCCACTGAACTAGTCCATAATTAGGTCATTATAGAAGATTTGGCATAACCTTGCCTTGAAGAATCCAAATCAAGTTAGACCTCTAGAATTTGAAAGAAGATTCAGAGGGCTACTACAGGGCCCAATTTTAGATATTGAAGATCCAAAATCACAGAGATAATTCAGTTTCAATATCGAGCTCCTCAAAAGCAAGAAAAAAGTGTGTATTTTTTTCGAATTACATAAGTCTCATTTGAAAAAATTAGTTTGAATTTATTCCAAGGGCATATTGAAGAATAGATATCAGTATTGGGTTCTAAAATGCCCCCTAAAAAGAATTCAACACCCATTAAGCCTCTTACAATTACTTAAGACCATGAAGACAAAGAATGCATGAGATATCAAAATTACAAGAGCAAGTGCACCAAATGCTATCAAAAGAGCAACAAAAATGAAATGGAAGTTTGAAGAGTGCTGGAAACTAAGATGGATGGTTTGGAAGAAAGGCGGGAAGCAGATGATGGCATGGAAGTTGGCATGGAAGTTGATATGGAAGCTAATATGGATGACATGGAAGCTAAGATCGATGAAAAAATGAAAGTCAACATGGAAAACATGAAGAATGATCTAAAAGTAGACATCGAAGGTTTGGAAAAGTTGATACAAGAAATGTTTCTAATGGCGAAAAGATAGTAGAGGAAACTCATGTTTAGAAAAAAATAAATATTAATAGTGATTTCATAAAATCTAATGTTGGATGGAAGAACCACCATATCTGTGGATGGATATGAGGAATTTTTATAAAAGGATCCATAATATGGATAGACACAGAGAGAGAATATTGCTCCATAATGTGCAAAACACACAAAAGGTACGCATTGCAACTTTGCATTTAGAACAAAATACATTTGTATGGTATCGATGGCTTTGCTCCTGTAAAAAAATTGTCACTTGGTCAATTTTTACGGAGGAAATGATAGCACATTATGAGGATACAAAAAGAAACACCTTCTTTAGCCAATTGATAAATCTCAAACAAAAGGGTTCAGTGGTGGAGCACATTGAGGACTTCCAAAAATTGAATATAAGGGTAACTGATATTCCAGAGGAACACATGATTGATGTCTTCATAGGGAATTTAAAGGATAACATCCAACATGAAGTTCACATTTGGGAACCTGATTCATTGGAGAAGGCATTCAGGTTGGCAAGAAAAATTGAATGTAAAATTATGGCGACAAGGAAGCCTACCACTCACATTTATAAAGATGGAAGTGTTGCTACTCCTAGACTTCCACAACCTACAAGGTTGACACCACAACAATTGGAAGAAAAAAGAGAAAAAGGGCTTTGCTACAGTTGTGATAGAAAATACACTAAAGGTCATAAGTGTGTCGAGAAGAAATTATTTTACATAGATTGTGAAGAGGAAGAAGAAAATGAACAAGAAGAGGATATACACCAGGAACCAACCCTAGAAGAGGAAGAAATGAGTATGACCATATCGTGTAATGCATTGGCAGGAATTACCACTCCTCAAACTCTCAAGATAGAAGAACATATCAAGAAGAAAAAGGTAATAGTGTTGATTGATTCAGGTAGTACCCATAATTTTATTCATTGTAAGGTAGCCAAGGAATTGAATTGTTTCCTATACCCAACACCAGAATGTCAAGTGATGGCTGCAAATGGAGGAACTATAAATTGCTCTGGAAAATGCCATAATATCAAGCTAACCATGGGGGAATATGTATTGAATAGTCCAATGCTTTCCATTCCTATGGGAGGTGCTGATGTTGTACTATGAGTACAATGGTTACAATCTTTGGGGACGGTAGCTTTTAATTTTCAAGAACTTTTCTTGAATTTTTTTCAGAAGGAAAGGAAGTCGAATTACAGGGTATTGAAGGGAAGCCAGGAAGGATAATAAGCTCTAATGTCATGACAAAGCTTCTAAAGAAAGAACAACGAGGCGTAATTGCACAATTATGCTCACTAGAAGTTCCGACATCAAAATCATCTATTTCTGCAGATCTCCAACAAGTCTTTGACAATCATTCCAAGGTGTTTGAAACTCCCAAAGGACTCCCACCTATTCGTGATCATGATCATGCTATTCATTTGATTCCAGGAAGTGTTCCTCCAAACATCAAGCCTTATAGATATCCTTATGTCCAAAAGAGCTAAATTGAACGTATGATTGCAGAAATGTTAGAGGCGGGTATAATTCAACCTAGTCAAAGTTCTTTCTCTGCTCCTGTAGTATTGGTACACAAGAAGGATGGATCATCGCGAATGTGTCCGGATTATAGGGAGCTCAATAAGCTCACCATTAAAGACAAATTTCCCATTCCTGTGATTGATGAATTATTGGATGAATTACATGGAGCAATTTATTTACCAAGTTGGATCTTCGTTCAGGATATCATCAAATTAGAATGAAGACTGAAGATATTCCAAAAACAGCATTTCGAACTCATGAGGGTCATTGTGAATTTTTGGTCATGCCTTTTGGCCTTACCAATGCACCTTCTACATTTCAAGGGTTGATGAATTCCATTTTCAAACCCTTCCTTAGAAAATTTGTGCTAGTATTTTTTGATGATATACTAATCTACAACAGGTCTTGGAAGGATCATGTTCAACATGTTGACAGTGTGCTCAAACTATTGCAGGAGAAACAATTATATGCAAAAACATCCAAATGTTTCTTTGGAGTAAAAGAGGTGGAATATCTGGGTCATATTGTATCTCACGAGGGTATTAAGGTAGACCCTAACAAAATTAAAGCCATTAAGGAATGGAAAGTCCCCACAACCATAAAGCAGTTGCGAGGATTTCTCGGGTTAACAGGGTATTATCGCAAGTTTGTTAAGAATTATGGGAGAATAGCAGCACCTCTAACAACATTATTGAAGAAAGATGCATTTCATGGACTCCTGAAGCAACTAAGGCCTTTGAACATCTTAAAGAGGCAATGTGCCTAGCACCAGTCTTAGCTACGCCAGACTTCACAAAAACCTTTATTGTGGAATGTGATGCCTCAGGAAATGGAATTGGTGTTGTTTTAATGCAAGAAGGAAGACCTATTTCTTTTGAAAGTCGTCCAATCAAAGGAAAGTATTTACAAAAACCTATTTATGAGAAGGAAATGTTAGCAATACTGCATGCACTAAAGAAATGGCGAACTTACCTAATGGGAAGACACTTCAAGGTAAAAACTGATCATGATAGTCTTAAACACTTTTTTGAACAAAGACTATCTTCAGAAGAGCAGCAAAAATGGGTCACAAAGATGTTGGGTTATGACTTTGAAATAATATACAAAAAAGGAAAGCTTAATGTTGTTGCAGATGCACTCTCAAGAAAGAATGAAGAGGTGGAAGCATTGCTTTGTGCCATTTCTATTATCCATCCAGATTGGATAACCGAAGCAAGAGATGAATGGAAGAAGGACAAAGATGTATGGACACTCATTCAAAAGTTGCAGCAAGATCCTAGTACATCTGATACATTTAGTTGGAAAAATGATTCCTTATGGTACAAATATCGCTTATATCCTTGTAAGAATTCCCAACTAAAACAAAAGATTCTTTTGGAATTGCACACTTCTCCTTTAGGAGGACACTCAAGATTTTTAAAAACTTACCACAGGGTGAAGAAAGAATTTTTTTGGGATGGCCTTAAATCTGATATTCAAAAGTTTGTGGCGGAATGTTTGGTTTTCCAGCAAAATAAAGTTGAGACAATTAAGACCCCTGGTCTTCTACAACCTTTATCCATTCCAAGTCAACGTTGGGAGGAGATTTCAATGGATTTTATCACAGGTTTACCTAAGTCCGAAGGAAAGAGTGTCATCATGGTGGTAGTTGATAGAATTACCAAGTATGCACACTTTTGTGCATTATCTCATCCATTTAAAGCAAGTACAGTTGCTACTACATTTATGGACAGAATTCAAAAGCTACATGGAAGCCCAAGGGTTATTGTGAGCGACAGAGATCCCATTTTTATCGGAAATTTTTGGACGGAGTTATTTTCTTGTTTGGGTACTCAATTAGCTCATAGCTCATCTTATCATCCTCAATCTGATGGTCAAACTGAGATAGTAAATAAATGTTTGGAAGGATATCTTCGTTGTTTTGTATCTGATAAAAAAACACAATGGGTCAAGTGGTTACCTCTCGCCGAATGGTGGTATAACACTTCCTTCCATACTGCAGCAAAAATGACCCCATTTATGGCACTTTATGGATATCATCCACCATCGATCACATCATCTTTAAGGGAAAATTCGAAGGTTCAAGCAGTGGAAGATCACATCGAGTATCAGCAAGAAGTTCTCCAACTCTTAAAGGATAACCTGAATTTGGCACAAAATCGAATGAAACAACAGGCAGATCAACATCGTAGCGAGAGAAGTTTTGATGTAGGAGATTGGGTATTTTTACGGCTACAACCATATAAACAAATGTCCCTCAAGCAAGTTAAGAAGGATAATAAATTATCGCCAAAGTATTATGGTCCTTACAAGGTGTTCCGCCTCAAACAATATTTGCAGAACTAGATGAGGAAGGAAAAATCATATTGGAACCTGAAGCGGTCATGGAAACAAGAACTCGACAGCTACAAAATCAATCAATTTCAGAGTATCTCGTCAAGTGGAAGAACTTACCCATTGAAGATTCTACTTGGGAGGATGAGAAGTTTATATACACCCAGAGGTTACTCAAGCATTGAGGACAACAATTTTTTGAAGGAGAGGGGCATGTTAGGTCCCTATATTACTAGTTTAGTCCCTTATTGTTATTAGTGTAGCCCCCTTATTGTTATTGTTGTACCCCTGTAACCCCAATATTGTTATTATTGTGCCCTTACATTATTATTGTTAGGACGACTAGGATTATATTGTGAGCCCTTGGACTCTTATATATAGAAGGAGGTTTTGGTCATTTGTATCATTCAAGAATTGTTCATTTATGTAATGTATTGGAGGTTTCCCCCTCGAATTGGTTGATTTCTAAGGCGTTGATCTATCTTTTCTTCTATTTACTATTAATAGTTGCATGCATGTCAGTTCCAGTGGAGACCCAATTGAGACAAAGGTTAAAGGGAGGTTAACTATCATTTGTGTGATTAGTAGGTTTCTTGCATGCAACCAGACATCCATTGGAGTGCCCATGATCCTTGTGCAGTTTATGAAGGCCAAAATTCCTAAAGAATAGGGATTGCATTCATTAGGAATTGCACAAGGCGAGCAGGTTGTTTAGAGGCTGAGAATTGGCTAAGTGTTGGTCAGTTTTGTCTAGGACAATGTGAGATAGTTAGTAGAGTCCAGGAGACTCTTGTGAGAAGAGTGAATTTTAATTGTTTCATGATTCCATGGTTAATATAAAATAGAAGATAGAAGGGTTTTGAGCAGTAAGCTTTTCCCAGGAATTATCTGTGTTGTGGTTTGATTTGATTCTTTCTTTGCTTCATGTGATTGGCGATTGTGTTTAATTTCCGCAATTTATTTGTAGAAGTGACTTAATATCTAGCTTTAGTAAATTTTTAGATCGAATTGAATCCATTGATATACATATGTTTGTATAATTTCTACATGGTATCAGAGCACACGAAATCACTATAGTGGAGGAGAATCTGAGTTTTTGACTGAATAGAATTCGAATTTGCAGAAGACATTCTTGGTGCAACAGGCGATTCAAGATCGAAATGGCTTTCAATGGCTTGAGATTGGAGTATGCACTCGAGGGAAGATGTAACTATATTTCTTGGAAAGACAAGATAGAGGCAGTACTGGAGGACAATGGGTTGAAATAATTCATTGACAATGATGTTCCCAAACTCGCTGTAGCAAATGTTGCAAATCTTGATGCTTGGCAAAAGAAGGTTGCAAAGGCGAGGAGGATCTCATTGGAGGGAGTACGAGACCACATTGTCTCAAGTCTCCATGGAAAAGTGACACCATATGAAATGTGGAAATATTTGACAGATATATTTCAGAGCAACAATGATCATAGAAAATTGGCACTGAAGGATAAACTCGGGAAGATCAAAGTGGAGAAAGGTGAAACCGTGCCGAAATATTTAACAAAGTTTGTCCAATGTCAGGATGAGCTTGGGAGTGTTAGAATTACTGTCGCTGATGATGACTTGGTGAGCCTAGATCTTCTAGGACTTCCCAAGAGTTGGCATAGTTATCAGGACTCTGTCAATGGAAGGGAAAAGCTTCCAGATTGGGAATGACTTTGGTTGGATTTGGTGCAAGAAGAATTCAAGCAGAATACCAGGGATGATTATTCATATAAGAATTATGATGAAGAAGATTGTTCTTTTTTTGTCAATGAAAATAAGGGGAAAGGAAAGAAATTCCATTCCAAATCCGAGTTCGATAAATATGGAAAGAAGCGCGACATGTCTAGAGTGAAGTGTTTTCACTGTCATGAACATGGACATTATGCCACTAATTGTCCACAAAAGAAGAAGAACAAGAAGGCTTCATGATTTGCAGCTGGTGAGGCTTTGGCCTCACAATTTAAGCTTGAATTCTCGCTCATTGCATGCATGGTGTCAAGTACAATGTGATCGGTGTGGCACTTGGACAATGGTTCATCCTTTCACATTATGGGAGACAAAGAAATTTTCAGTAGCTTGGAGGAGAAGGACCTCCAGATGCATATCGAAATGGGTGATGACGGGTGGTATAGTGCTACTGGGATTGCTAAAGTTACCTTCCAAATATAGTCAGGTAAACACTTTCAATTAAAAGATGTAACACATGTACCAGGCTTGAAGAAAAATTTAGTCTCAGTTGCAATGTTGGAGGATAAAGGCTATGATGTTGTTTTCAGTGAAGGAAAAGCTTTCCTGCGACACAAAAAAACAGGACAAGCCAAGAAGATTGGTATTCGAGTTAAGAATCTCTATAAACTTGATGTAGATGGTCGTGCAACATTGATGGGTAAGGCGGACAAAGTGGTGAGCCGGGATGAGGGTGAGTTATGGCACAAGAGATTGGGCCATCTTCACCACGGAGCCTTGAAGGTCATGTAATAGATTTCTGCAGGTCTTCCCAAGGGTACTCTTGCGCAGTAAGACACAAGCAAGGGATGTACTATGGGGAAGTATGCAAAGACCACTTTTCATGAGAAGGAGAACCGAGCTTCAGAAATCCTTGAGAGAGTTCACTCAGACATGTATGGACCATTCTCTACTACTTCGAAAACAAATCATAAGTACTATATGATATTTTTTGATGAATTTTCTTGAAATTGTTGGATCTACTTCATGCAGAAGAAATATCATACGTTCTCAAAGTTTCTTGAGTTCAAAGAACTGGTGGAGAAAGACACGGGGAGTCATGTGAAGGCTCTTAGGAGCAAAAATGGTGGTGAGTACATCTCCAATGAATTCAAGAAATTTTGCAGCAAAGAAGGAATTCAGAGAGAGTCGATTGTGCCTCATAACCCACAGCAAAATGGGGTCGCAAAAAGAAATAACAAAACAATTGTGGGTGCAGCACGAGCGATGTTGCATGATCAAGGCCTACTGTTGCATCTTTGAGCGGAGGCATGAAACACAAAGGTATTTGTGCAAAACTATTGTCCTCATTGGATACTTGTCATGAGTACACCAGAAGAGGCTTTTATTGGTAAGAAACCTGATGTTTCACATTTTAATATTTTTGGCTCATCTATTTATGTGCATGTGACCAAAGATGCCAGAAAGAAGCTGGAACCAACGGCTGAGATTGTGATATGTTTGGGGTACACTGAAACTCCCCACAACTACCAGGTGTATTTTCGAAAGAACAGAATGACTGTTGTGCGACAGGATATCAAATTTGATGAGGAGAAAGCCATGTGATTGTCCCTTGAGAGGGAGTTGGATTTGCATACAGAGGAGGAACTCTTGGTTCCATAGAATGAACCTCAAGATGTGGATCAACCACATGTGAAGGATCATGGAGTGGCAGAAAACACTCATGCAGATCCATCCACCAGAAATGATAGAAGGCGCACCATGGAAGCTGATAGATTGAGACTTTATGTAGCAGAGAATGTAGGAGCCCCTACTTCACGACGCAAACGGAGACAGTCTCCATACATGTTTACTGGATACGTGGATCTTATGAGAAAGTTTATTGTGACAGAACCATCTTCTTTTTGGGAGGCAGTGCAACAACCAATTTGGGTTGATGCTATGGTAGAGGAGTATGAATCCATTGTCAAGAACAGTGCATGGGAGATTGTCCCAAGACTGGTCGGTAAATCAGTGGTTGGATCTAGATGGATCTATAAGGTGAAGCAAGATTCTAATGGGAGTGTGGAGAAAAACAAGGCTAGATTTGTGGCCCGGGGATTCTCACAAGTTGAGGGCATCGACTATGAGAAGACTTTCACACCAGTCGTGAGATACTCTTCCATTAGATTTATCCTTTCACTCTCAGTGCAGATGGGGTGGCACATTCATCAAATGGATATGAAAACTGTGTTTCTCAATGGAGTTATTGAGGAAGAAGTGTACATAGAGTAGCCATAAGGTTTCAAGATCTTTGATAGTGAGTCGCATGTGTGTCACCTCAAGAGAGCATTGTACGGGCTGAAGCAAGCACCTCGTGCTCGTACACTCGGATTGACAGCTATTTCACTTGGTTGGGTTTCACCAAAAGTGAAGCAGATGCAAACCTGTAACATATTGTGGTTGATGGTAAGCTCTTGATTATCATACTTTATGTTTATGATCTAATTTTGATAGGTGATGAGAAGCTGATAAAATCATGCAGAGAGGATCTTGCAATGGAGTTAAAAATGAAGGACATGGGACTCCTTCACTATTTCCTTGGTTTGGAAATATGGCAGCGGGATGGTGAAATTTTTGTTTCTCAAGGAAAGTATGCAAAAGAGATACTGGGTAAGTTTCACATGGAGAGCTGTAAACCCATGGACGCTCCTTTTCCATGAAATTGGAGGAAAGAGGATGCCACTTCTGGATAAGTAGTGGATGCTACTGTTTACAGATAGCTAGTAGGTTCACTGATGTACTTGGTGAACACCAGACAAGACATTTGCTATGCATTCAACCATGTGAGCCAAGCTATGGTTAAGCCAACCAAGCTCTTTTGGAAGGCAGGGAAGCATGTCTTGAGATATATCAAGGGCACTACAGAGTATGGATTATGGTACAAACATACAGAGGGAGTGAAGCTTCAAGGGTTCACAGATGTAGATTGGGCAGGAATTCCATTAGACAGAAATAACACATCAGGAGGGATCTTCAGCATAGGATTGACAATAGTTTCTTGGTATAGTAGGAAGCATTGATTTGTGGCACTCAGTTCAGAAGAGGTAGAGTACATGGCAACAAGTCAAGATGCATGTGATAGAAAGATCCTAGTTGGTTTGTTTGGTTCTCAGTTGGATCTGACAATGATACATTGTGATAACCATAGTTGCATTAAACTCTCGGTTAATATGGTGTTTCATGATAGGTCCAAGCACATAGACATCTAGTACCACCATCTCAAAGATTGTGTTTAGAGGAACATAATTTTACTTCAGTACATTCCCACAGAAGATCAGGATGCATATATTCTAACGAAGGCGCTCACCAGGAGAAAATTTGAATACCATAGAGGCAGGATCGGGGTGGCAGATAATCCCTTTCTTGTTGAGAGGGAGTGTTAAATTCCAACAAGAAATTTCAGCACACACACTAGTGTGGGACCAATAGGTCCTAGCGATACATTAGTGTGATGGCCAAATTAATTAATTAACTTGGTGCAGTGTCTAGTTTAATTTTCCCATAATTAAATTGGACAATAAAATGTAATCTTATCTCATGATCACTTGTAATAGTTAAATGAGTGTGATAAACTTAGTTCGCTCATGTATTTAGAGTTGAGGTTAGTTGGTGAGGCATGCAAAGTAATTATATTGGTATGGAGTTTGAATTGCAGTTGGTCCATTAGTTTAATGCATGTGTAATTAGTTAACTCAGTTAGGTGAGTTAGAGTCAGTTGAACTAGTTGTAACTGTTTGTTATACTATTGAGAGATCAAGTGAATTAAATATTATTTAATTCACAATCAGTGATCTGCCATGCAACTGATGATTTACTATTAATAGCTGCTTGCATGTCAGTTCTAGTGGAGACCCAGTTGAGACAAAGGTTAAAGGGAGGTTAACTATCAGTTGTGTGATTAGTAGGTTGCTTGCATGCAACCGTACATCCATTGGAGTGCCCATGGTCCTTGTGCAGTTTAGGAAGGCCAAAATTCCTAAATAACAGGGATTGCATTCATCAGGAATTTCACAAGAAAGGCAGGTTGTTTAGAGGATGATAATTGGCTAAGTGTTGGTCAGTTTTGTCCAGGATAGTGTGAGACAGTTAGCAGAGTGCAGGAAAATCTTGTGAGAAGAGTGCATTGTAATTGTTTCATGATTCCATGGTTAATATAAAATAGAAGATAGAGGGGTTTTGAGCAGCAAGATTTCCCTCGGAAATTATCTGTGTTGTGGTTTGATTTGATTCTTTCTTTTCTTCATGTGATTGGCAATTGTGTTTAATTTCCGCAATTGATGTGTAGAAGTGATTCAGTATCTAGCTTTAGTATATTGTTATATCGGATTGAATCATTTGATAGACATATGTTTGTATAATTTCTACACTACCCTAAGTAGAAACAACGTTGATTAAGAAAATATATAGTAAATTTAAATTTCCTCATTGCAATTCCAAAGCAAAAACTTGTAAATAATGAATAGTATATATGAACAAACTAATATAAAACAAAAAGTAGTTAATATCCAATTATTTACCAACTTAGATCAACAAATTCATAAAAGTAATTAGAATGTACTATAAAACTCATAAAGAAATAGATAATCATATGAATAATTTAACCTTACAACAATGAATATGACAATACAAAAGCTAGAAATAGTTCATATAAAGCAAACATATCACAACACCAATTACTTCTCCTCAAAATGCCTAAGGGCTTCTTCTCATTGAAATTCTTAGAAGTAGTTCTCAAAATGATAAAAGGTAAGAATCCTTCTTACAAGGTCTTTGGACATATATAACTTATAAGTTGTACCCATTTCTTGGGACTTCCTAACTTGTTATCTATGGTTACAACATTTTCATTTCTTATAGTTGCAACTGTTTGGCTACCCTTGTTTTTTCCTTTCCTAACTTTCTTAACTTTTTATATTATATATTATTCCTAAAAATTAAATTCACCCTTGAGCTTAATTTTCAAAGTATGCAATCCAAAATTCATGTTGGGAAGCAATTTCCAAAACTCATCTAAATAATATACTTTCTAAAAAAAAACTTCATATGTGGTTATGTTCCTAGAAAGGTGGCTCATTTCCCTTTCTATTGTACTCAAATATGAAATGAATTTGATATCTTTGGAAAGCCCAACAATGTGTTCCTTTAAAGCTTCTATGCTGATTTTAGGAACCATTCTTATAAAGATTTCCCTAGAGTCCAAACATCTTCTAATTCAAGAAAAAATTGATCCTTGGCTTTGGGTGCGGTCAATTCTCCAATTTTAAGTGATCTACATTTCTTAATCAATTTTTCTATGGTGCCATTGTATGAGTATGTTTTTCCTTTTAACTCAAATATTTCCTTATATAGTACTACTTTTGCTTTATGGAAATTAGTCATTGTTAGATAATTTAGTTAATTCTCCCTCTTTTTCATCCTATGGAAATTGAAAGGTGTGTAAATATTTTCTTCTTTCCATTTCTTTAGATTATCCATGGCCAATTGAATCCCTATATTTCCACATTCTTGATTTTGATTTCCGCTATTGAGGTTAGCAATGGTGTGGAAATTTCTTGAAATTATTTAAAACTAGTTTACAATTATCTAAGTGTAGTTTTGAGCTCCTACAACGCATGAGAATATGTTTTGAATTTTGATATGTTGATCGTATCTATCTAGTATTGTTTCATATATGCATCTAGCTCTTTGATCCTTGCCTTATATTTTTCTAGTTCCTAAACCAATATGTTTTTTTGGTTATGTTGAATTGCTTGTGAACATGCAACTTCTACTAAATCTAAAGCTATGAGATCTTTCTTAGTATATAGGGAGAGAGGTGTCTCAATGTTTATGGACAATAGTTTAGCTCCTAGGATTTCCAACCTCTTATGAGACTAATTCACAATTAATTCTCTATCTTTATAAAAAAATAAGGGGTATAGACAAGCCACTTTCTTATATAAAGAGGGGGTGAATTCACCTAGTTGGATCTAAATCTTAGGGGGGTTTATAAAATAAGTTTAGATATATAAGTCACAAATCCACATTTTTATGTAAAAGAGAACTTGATAAATGATAGATATTTAAATGATGGAATCAAACCTAATCAAGATGACTTCATTAATATGAAAATTTATAAGAAGGTAATAGGAAGACAGTAAAGGTAGAGAAGGAGAGGTCCCAAAATTAGCCTCATTGCATGTAATGGCTCTTCTTAATGGAGTCATTCTTCTCTAAATCTATCTCTTTCTCATATTTTTGTGGTTTATTTAATTCATGTATTTTCATAAATTATCTTGTGAATAGTTTCATGGAAAATTTGTATGTTTTCTCTCCTCTCTCATATTCAAGCCTTCTGGATCTTATCCCTTAGTGTAACATCCTAATTTATCTTCTTTTAAAAATTTGCTAATAATTTGTTTAAAAAACTCTTCATGGATCTTTTATATGCTACTATATTGATCACCATGTGTTAGATATAACATGGTGTTGTAAATTATGTCGATATTCTATTTTTTCAATTAATAACATGATGAGGACCAAGACTAACAAAACATGACTTCCTATAGGGGCTATGATACCACATGTGGGGAAAGGTAAGGGGGTCTAATAGATTTCTTTATTATTCCTCTATATTTCCTACCTTATCATCTTCACCTTATTATAGCTATTAGTATTGGAGAAAACCAATTCCTAGAGTTAAGTCATCACTCCTATACTTTAGCAAGATGTCTCCCCTACATTCTTGGAACAAGTAGTAGTAGTGGGGGAATTTTTTTCAAGGTAAATGGCATGGGATATGTGAATAGAAGGAAACAAATTGGGAAAGTAGGAGAAAAGAAAAATTTTAGAAAGGAGAAGAGGAAAAAAACTAGTTCTAGAGGTTTATAGATCAGACCAACCCTGAAAATAAGTGTAGATACTTGTTGAAAGAGTTAGGAAAACAAGAGAATATGTAAGAATTTTTATGACATCAACTGGACCTTTTTCTCGTGTTCCCTAAAAATAAAAATATGAAGAAACTTCTAAGGAACTGAGAAGCACGGATGGAAGTCTCCATGTGTTGTGAGAGGAAAGTAATCTGGATGTTCGTAGTTACTAGGTCCTTTACAAAAATTGGCAGTGGGAGTTATCTTGGTTGAAATTCTTGTAGGATGAAATTAAAACTAGTGTTCCTACTTTACCCTCCTAGTATCATAGGCTAGAAATGGGGAGGATTTCTACACTAGAACTATCTATGGTTGGGTGAAATTCACTCAGACTATTGGTTTTAGCTAATCATCCTTATCATATTGAGATAAGTCTCTATCTCTACCATGTTAATTAATTATATTATTCTAGTTATAAATTATAAGAATGTTATCAATAAATAGATAGAGAAATTGCTAGCCTTTAATTTGAGTAGTTAACCTATAAAATTTGTTATATGTGAATCGAAGGAATACTTGTTATATAACTTTGTATTTTATTCTATGTATTTTCTATGGAATTTAAGAATAAGAATAAAGATATTAGTATAATGTCACAAGTTTCTTCTATTTTATGGTTTGATAATTTGTGTATACACTAGGTATTTTCATCCATATTAATTGCCAATGATTTATGTCTTCCTTCCCTGTGAATATATATATATATATATATATATATATATATATATTACTTTTTCAAGAGTTTAATTTACTAATGAAATTTTGTAAACAATTTTGAAAAATTCAAGGATTGAAGGTTTTTAACCCATTCCCTACTCACATGGGCTAGTGGGGGTCATGATTATTGGCTTAGTGAAGGAACTAAAGAGAAAAACCTAGATATCTCGAAGATTTGAAATATAGAAAATAATCCTTTAGTGTGAGTTGTCACATATTTCCCTAGAAGATGATAGAATTTGGATATTTAGGAGATCCAAAATCTAGTAAATAATCCTTCTCCACAAGTCATTGTGTAGTCCCCCATTGGAAGATAGAATTTAAACATCTGAAAGATTATTTTCTAGAAATTACCAAGAGTTTTCTTGTTTGTTGACAAAATATAAACATTCAAAGGTCGTCTATTAGAAACATCCAGTCTTCAGGAAGATCCAAAAATTCTCAAGTCATTTGGATTTGGAACTTTTCAAGTTATCCAAATCTAGAAGTTCAAGAATCTAGAACTTATTAATTTTTTCATGAAAAAACCTCGATCTCAATGTCAACAAGGCAATGCATGCAGTGAACATGTGGAGCCACATAAGAGAAAGTATGATGTGGTTGATTGTGTGTCATCAAAGACATGGTATTTTGGACAAGGTTTTATGACACTAACATGGTATGTTAATGTAGTGTGTCAACATGGCGTGCTTACATAGTATTGTAATGTGGAAGAGTTGTCATTCCAATTAATGTAGCACTTATGTGGTGGAGATGTCATGGAGGTGATGAAGTGGGGCTTGAGATCCAAAAATATAAATTTTTGTGAAAGGGGGCATTTTTGTTGAAAAACCCTAGATTTGAATGTTAAAAAAATCCAAACTGGAATATATTAGTTGTCATTTATGTGGAGTGTTCCCATCTTCTAACAAATATATGGAAATATTTTTTGAAAAAAAAAAATTCTTTTAGATTTTTCCCAAATCAAGATTTTCTTGTATCTGGATGTGACTAGGCAATTGATGTTCATATCTTGTCAAGGTGGGATAATGCGGTGGTAATGTATGAGCATAAAAATTCCTTGTGTTAATCACATATCAGATGACATGTAAAACTATAATGATCACACGCGGGAAGAGGAAAACTACATGGTATCCACATGTCAATTGTATTATTGCTAACATGACATAAGGTATTGAAACTTTTGAGAGCCAAAAAATTTGTGTCCAAAATTCAAATTTAGATGAAATACATATCATTGGAAAGCTATCAAGGAGTAGAAGATGATGATGATCTTAAAAAATAAGTTTAAAGTGACTAAAATAAGAGGAATTTTGATAACCCCATCTCCGTAGGGTTTATTAAAGGGTTGGAACTTAAATACAATAATGACGCCATAGCAAAGAAATTACATATCAAGTTTTTGAGCCAAGAGGCTCATTCTACAATATGGTATGAGGGTGCTGTGTAAGTATGTCCATCCTCAACATGGAGTTGACACGTGTCCCTCTTAAAATAACAAGAAAGTATTCTCTAAATAGAAAATCAATGCCCACTATAATAATAATAAAATAATGAGTATGTTATGCATGTATAGTTAGTTTTCCATATGATGTAATATAATTTCATGTAAATTAATTAGAAGTAAAAAAAAATGTTGAAAGAAAATATTTTAATGTTGCATATAATAAAAATATTCAATGTGGGTAATCAATAAAATATTTTAATATCAATTAATATTGATGTATACTTAAAAATATATTAATAACAAAAAAAACCATTTTAATGTGTGCAAATATAATGTTTTCGCACATGTTATGTAAAATATTTTAGTGTCAACTATGTATATATTATGTATTGTTTGAAAATAAAATTATGTATATATTGTATAAAGCTATTGAAAAAAGAAAGCTTTTATGGTTAAAATGTTTGAAGTAGTGCTAATGTTTTACATTTTGGTCCCTTTTTAGGTATATGTTTTTTCTGAAATCCAGCAAAGATTTTTTGGAATTATAAGTTTAAGTTATGTAATCTATGTAACATTCAAAAATGCAACTTAAACAATGAAAAATTACACATTGTATTTTTCACTCTCAAAAAAGTTTGCACATGAAGAAATTTGATCCCTCTAGGCTCAAGTTAGATCTGTGCTTAAGATAGATCTATGCTGGTGTATATCGTCATTCCTGGTCTTATATTTGATTATATTTATTAATTTTGATTTTGATTTTAATTATTGTAGTTTGTTACATCCAAGATCCATATCATTGGTCTCAGAGCAAGGATATTGCTCCATGGGAACCCGGGTTTGAAGCATATTTTTATGGGTGTTCAAATATTTGTTGTAATCTCCAACCTATTTTTGGCACTCTCAAAGTCCATTTGTTGGGTCATACATTATTTATACAAACATGACATGGATTAGAAAAATGTACATGCAATGTCTAAAAGCTTGTCAAACAGACTTATTTCATTGCTTTCTAAGTTTACCCATGGCTATATGGCCACAATATAAGCACAACAATGGATGAAATGTAAGGAAAACATCTTCAACAAACTTTATATAGGTGTCATGACTTATATGGATAATTTTATAGGGTGTATGATAACTCATTTTAAAGGATTTTTGTTGGCTTGAATAATTTTTTCATGAGATTTCATTTTGTTTCCTAGTTTATGAGATAACATGAAATTGAAGTAACGGGGGTCTATAAAGCATCACAACCATAGGTATCATAAGTTTCAATAATAATTTTCTCACTCCACTAGATACAACTAAGTAAGTATATTATATCAATGGAAATCCTCTTTGATATCTTAAGTGGATCCTCAACAAAATTTAGTTCATCTCCTACAACGAAAGCTACACACAAAATTACAACTAGAAGTCTATTTCTAGAAAAATAGGAATCGAGGTTGTGGATCATCCACAAATCCATGGTTATGGGTTAACCACGCAAAACACTTCTCTTCATTGTCACTCTTCACATGGTATGATGAACATAAAGGGGTCCCTCTTCTTCTCTTTTTGGAATGGGTGAAATGACAGGGAACATCATTTTCTAAGTGGGGAGGATTGATTTGAATTTTAGGGGGGCTTATAGTCTATGTTTGAATGTATAAGTCATAAAGTATCATTTTTATGTAAAATAAAACTTGATATATATGTGTTGTTAAATTGGTCCGTAAATTGTCGTGAATATTTCACTGGACAGTTCGTCACCACAGACCTAATAAAATTATACTTTAAAATCTAAAATCTACACTATGAGGGTTTATTTATCTTTGGATTTTTTGATCTATAAATTATTGTTTATTTCATATGCATGAAAATTATAACTATCTATAAAATATATAACAACAAAATAAAAAATCACAAACCAGAATTGACACAAGATATAACCTAGGAAACCATTTTGGGAGAAAACCCAGTTGGAAGGTGATACCCCTTTGCTATGTTTCTCTAATAGAAAATGGTTGTGAGTAAAAAGAAGTAAGGGTTGTGCCATGTGGGATAATATTTTTCAAAAATCCTCTTACTCTCTCCCTATTCCTCTTGGCTACTCTGCTCATTTATGGAACGAAATGCACTTGGAAAGAATGGAACCCCTTTCTCTCCTAGTGATATAATTATAACATAACTCGTTATAATACAAGTTTTTAGGTTTGACTCCTTAAAATATTAAATAGAGTTACAATATGGGCTCTTCTAGACTTTTCTTCATCATGATCACATGGCTAGCCTCTTTTCCATGAGTAATGGAGGTTGACATGGCATCATCTTGAATTATGGTGGTCAATTTTGATAGGTCAACTTCTAGGAGTGTAACTTTCTCACACACATTCCGATTGATGTGCTTCTTACATTGATGGAAAGATATCAACATTTATATTATGGAATCTATATCCATAGTAAGGTCTAAACCACAAAATGTGGTCATTTAAGGCCTCAAAATGGGTCCTAAAATTTTAGACTCGAAATTTACCAAACTAGGATTGCCAGTAAAAATGGTCATCTGAGTTGATTCCTCCACTTTTTCCACTCTGAAAGAATTGATATGGATGAAATACAAGCTAGAATTCAATTTCCAGAAAAATAGGGACTAGGGTTGTGGGTCATCCACAAATCCATGGTTATGGGTTAACCACACAAAAGCCTTGTCTTCATTGGCACTCTTCACACTTTAATCATGATGGTATGATGAACATAAAGTGGTCCCTCTTCTTCTATTTTTGGCATATGTGAAATGATGGGGACCATCCTTTTCTAACTGGGGAGTATTGATTTGAACTTTAGGGGGGCATATACTCATAAAGTCACATTTTTATGTAAAAGAGAACTTGATAGATATGTAATTGTTAAACACATGAAAATGAAAGAAGGAGTAAGATAAAATGTGCATTTAATTTCATTAATAAGACACACATATAAATAAATTTTTTTATAACCCTTGGTTTCATCTTCCAAGATTTTTGTTGGACTTCCAATGATTGTTCACCTTCATTTATGACTATTTGAATTATTTCTCAAGAGAATACCATAATACCTAAGGATTAGGTTTCCAACATTCCTCCCCTTAATATGAAGGGGTGTAGATGAGTCCAAGAAGAGAGTTGAAATCTAGAACTGGATAACATCCAATGGTTGAATATCTCTTTGCCTCTAGTGTTTTAAGGTATATCATAAACAAAATGGGTAGTAGAAGTTGAAGTTTTCTACAAAATGGTGGTTTACAACTGACCACCAAATTTGGAATTTGACTCAAAGAAATTCTCAGAACAATTTCTAATTTAGATAGAAGTTGATGTCATCAGTGAAATGGAAATGCACTCAAATGGCGGTTTGAATATGACCACAAATTGTTGTCTAGTACAAGTATTCCACTAAATCGTTATTTAAGGAACACCACAAAGAAAATCATGGTTTTGGATTATCTTAAACCAAATCATGCTCATGTAACATAAATCTATCTTTGGATACAATTTTGACTCTAGCTTTGGCTAACTCTAGCTCTAGGTTCTAGCTATGGGCTCTAGTTTTGGTCTTCACGTAGGTTCACTTGTTTTTGTTTAATTAATAGGAATTTGAAACTTGAAGCTTAACTATTAATCACTGACATTCCCCATATCATATACAATGTGAGAAGACAAAAATATCTTCATTTCAAGAAGTGGCAACACTCAAAAATGAATTATATGGTATGAATGATATATCTTCTTGGTTGTTGATGACCATTTCTAGGAAGTGATCCACCTAGAGTGAATCTTTATTCTTGTATGCTTGTAAGTTGCTTCTACCTGAATGAGATTTAGATGATATTCACTTGCATATTTAACCAATCCAAATACAATAGAATAAATATATAGTGAATCATATAATAGAATGATATTTTATAGCTCCCAATACACATGTATATTGACACTTTTTCAATTAGGAGCTTAGATGCATGGAAACTCATGTATCTACCTTTGAATATTCACTTGCATATTCAACCAATTGAAATACAATAGAATAGATATATAGTGAGTCATATAATAAAGTTAGTTGAAGCTCAAAGTTGAGATATGAACTCAATATTATCTACATCCTATCCATGCATAAGCATATTCAATCGTAAAAATGGAAACATTATGTAGAGGACATAATTTCAAGGCTAGACAAGGGAATTAAACTTCTAGAGAAAATTTCCATAAATAAAATCAAATTGACCATCACCATGTTGCTTCAAGTATTCATCTTTGCATCAACATTGATTGCTAAATGACGTGACTTTTCTTGCTAAACGATGTAGCATTTATTTCTTAATGATGTAATTACATGAGTTTCTCAATTGTTTAGTTCATTCATTTGATTCACATCACCATGCTTGTGAGTAAAAAACAAAATAGTAGAGAAGGTGAGCTGAAGCTATAAGCATGAAGTTTTTTTACCTCTTCATCATCAATTTTTGAAGGTGCAGATGTAGGTCTTTAAAATAAAAGAAAAATGATGCAAATATGGGTAGGAGAAAAATGTTGGCATAATTTATGGGACGCTTACTATTAATCAAAACACCAATTCAACTGGTAAAAAATGAAATGTAAAATGAGAAACAAGTAAATATCCACCCATTTACTACAGCTTTTAGAAACAGACCAATCTAGATGACCATAATATCCATTATCATATATACCATAACTATATTATTATATATTTCCATTTATGTCTTTAGGAATTTTAACGTCTTTACCAAACATATTGAGCATTGATTTAATAAATTCCCTAGTGAATTGCTCAATCACATTAACTATCCATGAAAGTGTAGAACAAGATTTAGGGGTCTCATATTGAGCATGCTTTACATTGGCACTAAACTCTTTTAAACATGCAAACCTACACATTTCTACAAAGGATGCATTTCCATCAAATTTGGGCAACGATATACTTTTCAATATATTCACCATCATCAAATGAACCACTCGATATTATATATAACACTTTCGAAAGGGACTCCTCTAGCATCTATTAAGCTCTATGATTTGAATTTTTTTGGCTCATGTTGATTCTATTAGTTAAATCACACAAAGTATTTATCTCTAGAGAGAGTATCAACTCTCAAGTTTGAGTTCTAAACTTAGCCCATAAATTCTTGTAGAGGTCGATTGACTTTGGAAACTACAATGCAACCTTCTTGTAGTTGATATCATTTGGAGAGGGAAAATTGGCGTATGATCAATGTTATTTATGGGAATATACAAATACTTAGCTCCCAACATAATAAAAGAGCATGCTGGAACTTATGAGTAGAACAACACATGCACATAGAGAAAGGAAATGAGTGTTTGTAGTAGAGATATGATATCTAATACAAAGATAATATCCATGAGGGTTTTCTTATACCAAAGATGAGGCTTTTGGGTAGAGGCTATGGCATCAAATATGAGAATGGGAACATATATGGGCATGTGAATGGTGAGAGAACCTAAGTCGAGGACCACAAAACCATCGCTATCATACATCAAATAGTGTAGGAAGACTCCCACTCTAATACTAATGTTGTACACAAAAGAATGAAATAGAGAGTAAGATAAATTTTGTGATTAATTTCATTAATAAGATATGCATGTATATACAATAATTTATGACACTTGGTTTCATCTTCCAAGATTTCTCTTGAATCCCTAATGATTTTTCACCTTCATCTATGACTCTTTCTATTCTTCCTCAATAGAATATGATAATCCCTAAGAATTAGGTTTCCAACAGTAATCGATGGAGTCAAACCTAATCAAAGTTTACTTCATCAACAAGACACCTTATAAGAAGGAAATAAATAGAGAGAAAAAGGTCGGAAAGGAGAGGTCCCAAAATTGGATTCATTGCATGCAATGGTTATTCTTAATAGAATTATTCTTCTTCAACTCTCTTTATTTTTCAAGTTTTTGTGGTGTATTTAGTTCATGTGTTTTCATCAATGTTATTATGACCAATTTTCATGGTATATTTATATATTTTCTCTCCTCCTCTCTTGGTATTTATGTAGCCACCTCCTCCCACATTTACACAATTTCACCAGTCTACTAGGGTAAACATGCGATGAAGAGTTACTATGACATGACTTGACCTCCAAGCTTCATTTATGAAAGTAGGGCCAACAATTGAAAACTCACACATATTCCTTAAGGCTTATAGGATGCTCAAGGGCCAAATAACCACCCCAGGTGACCAAACCCAGAGTTGGGGATGCTTTTATCTAACTGAACATCTCAATCGCATGCACAAGCCTACAATGGTGCGATTAGAGGAATTCAACCACATGCATGGCACTTCTTCCATGTGGTTATAGCCCAAAATTTCCAGTTCAGACGGCGTGGTCATGAGATCTCAGCCATAATTGTATGCTAGCCGCCAAACTGCTACCAAGAATTGTTTAAGACTTTCCAGAATCATTATTGACACAATGAAAAATATAAACATTCAAACTCGGATCAAGAAATTGACCTATATTTCCTAGAACAAACTAAACATTTCGTCAAACACATAGTTGAAACAACACTTATTATTCCATGCATTCATCATTCAATCTATAACTAAATTATTCATGAGAAGATACATAAATGGTACACATCACATAACCAACATATAACCAGAAAATAACTAGCATAGATATCATGGAAACTCAGCCATAATATCACCAATATAATATTACAAATGATCATAGATCACAATAAGGAAATGCCTCATATTAACATAGGAAAATAGAAACCAAGTCAGGGATTTCCACGTATTACCTGACCATATATTGGGCTAAACCAAATCTCTCTTTCAGCTAGTCACCCCCGCTCTATATGCCAAGCATGAATTTGGGATCTCATGGAATAAACCAAACAAAACCAAACGAGGGCTTCCAGAGTCCAAACCACCTCAACCCTCAACCGTAGTGATTCCACCTCCATGGTCAGACATCACTAACACCAACCAGATCAGTCTCTACCCAAGTTGTATAGGGCCCCAGGAACTAGTAACTCAACCCACAACCTTTGAGGACTCTAGAGCGTTTTTACAAACTGGCTCCAAGGACTAGTAACTTAACCCACCAAGGGATCTAGAGTGCTTTTCCAAACCTAGGCTCTAGGACTAGTAACTCAACCCAAGTTCTTTGAGGGCTTCTAGAGCGTTTGTTCCAACCCACAACCATAAGGAATTATGAGCACCAATCAGAAAAAATCAAGTGGAAAAAACCCACAACACCATGGCTATCAACAAATGGTAAGGAAATGATAAAACCACTGTAAATCTAGGCAATCCTCCATTCCAATGACAACACATAAGCGGATAATCTCACGCATTTACCATGCATCCAAAAACAGGCAAGGAAATCACACATACAAACTGTTACCTGCAAATAAATCCAATTGTAGCTACTGATCTAACTATTCCCTTTTCTTTCCTGCTTTCCTTTTCCTTCTTTCTCCAAATCCAATGTATGCCAAAGTGCTCCAACAATGCTCCAAGAATTCTCTAAGTGTGCAAGAGTGTGAGAGAATAGAAGAATATAAGAGAGATCCCAAAACTCAACTGAAAAAATTTGTGAACTGATCCTTGAAAGCCTTTTTATCATTGAGGCCTTTATTTTCATCATTTTTCATTAATTTTCCTTCAATTTCCTTCTCATGCAAATCTATGTCCCTTCACCTTCATTTTATCCTATTTTCCTTTATTTCATAAATAAAATGCCAATTATTGCTACTTTTCCTTTTCCAATTCCTTTGCCAATTTCCATAGCCATTTATTAGTCACAAATGATGCCCATCACTATGTTGTGCCAAACGTTCAGCTTGGAATACGTGTCCCATGACCTTGGTCTTATTTTTATTTACATGGGAAATCAACCAAGGGTTGTTACAAACCGCTACCCCCTAGGGGAATACCTTCCTTAGTGTTCAATGACACCTATAAACCAAAAAAACACGTGATTCCCAGGGAGCTTTATAAAACAAATCGATGCAACATTTACATCATATCATAAGACCATCATAACATGAACATCATATTTCTTATTGGAGGTTTATAACACAACTTGGTGTGGTATTTAAAACATGTATATGCATATACATATAACCAACATAACATAAAACACATATACCAATGCACATTCACTCAATCGGAAAATAGAGAAGGATACATAGCCCACATTTGATCAACCATCTCCCATGTAGATTAATCGGGCCTAAAGTGGTTCCACTGCACTTTAACCTGATCTATTTATTTTTTCTGTAGCATGAGTTGTTTTTGCTCCAATATGCATTGTGGTTTTGGCTGGAATTTTCCCTCTAGTTCCACTTGCAATACAAATTATCCAATCACATGATCAACATCTTGGATATACTTCTCAAGCAATGAAACCTGGAAAATACCATGAAATTTCATTGTAGGAGGTAGTGCACGTCAGTAGGCCATAGGTCCAAACCTCTCAAGGATCTTGAAAGACCCGCAATATCGAGGTGCCAACTTAGCACATGACCCAATCCTCAAGGAGATCCTATTGGGCTTGATGCACAAGTACACATTTTCCCCAACTTGAAACTCCTTGAATACCATGTGATGATCTACATAAATCTTCTGCTTGTACTTTTCTACCTTCAAATTCATTTTAGTAACCTTCATTTCCTATTCCGTCTCAACCAACATATTCGGTCCAATCAATACCATGTTCACTAGATCACTAAATATGATGTGAGAATTACAACTTCATACATAAGCCACCTTAAACGGATGCATCTTCAAGGATTCTTGATACCCATTATTATATGTAAACTCAACCAGTGGAAGATACTTTTACCACTTTCCCTATTGATGCATGACACACATCCTCAACATGTACTCAATAATATTGTTGACCCTTTTCGTTTTTCCATATTTCTATGACTGATAAGTTGTAATAAAGGCTAACTTTGTCCCCAAACCTACAAACAAATCCTTCCAAATACTAGAAGTGAACTTGGCATCTCTGTCAGAAACAATTTTCTCAGGAACACCATGTAATCTCACTATCTCCTTGATGAAAATATGAGCTACCTCACTAGTTGAATTCGTAGAATTAACTCCAATGAAGTGAGATACCTTACTTAAATTGTCAACCACAACCATGATGGAATCACACTGCTTTGATCTCCTCTAAAAACCTATAATGAAGTCCATGGAAATGACCTCCCATTTCCACTTTGGAATTGGAATTGGCTGCAATAAACCATCGGGATTCTTAAACTATGATTTTACCCATTGACAATCCAAACACCTCGTAACGAAATCAATAACCTCATTCTTAAATTTTAGCCAATGATATCATTTCTTAACTATTTTTATTGTCTTTTGATATCCCAGGTGACTTGAGTATGGCTTGACGTGAAAATCCCTCAAGATAAGCTTCTTGAGTTCACTATTGTCCGACACATAAATCTTGTTCCTGAATCTAACCAAGCCATATGTTATGAGATGATACTCCTCGTCCCTATTACTTGTACCATTTTTTTGTAGCACGTGATTAAGACGTTGGTACTTTTCATCCTATTATCCTTCTTGTAAGATTCACTCCTGAAAGTCCATCCCATAAGAACTCATTGTTGTAATGTGATTCACCTGTACTCTTCTACTAAGAGCTTGTCGAACCTTTCTCTCCTCTCCTTTAATGTACCTAATCTCGAATTAAAACTCACCGACAGTAGCCAACCATATAGCTTGCTTGACGTTCAAATTTGGTTGATCAAATAACTACCTCAACCCACTATGATCACTCATCAAAATACACCTCCTGCCAAGAAGATAATGTCTCCACATATTCAAGGCATGAATAATAGCTGCCAACTCAAGGTCAAGATTCACATAGTTCTGCTTGTGCTCATTCAATTTCTTTGACTTATAGCATACTAAATATACTTCTTGCATCAAAATTCCACTAACTCCTCTCTTGAAAGAATCTGTAAATACCACAAACTCTTTATCTATATCTATATTCTTCAAGGCCATAGCATTTGTAATCAATTGCTTCAAATGCTCAAAACTAACTGCACATTCCTTTGTCCATTAAAAATTATTTCCTTTTCTCTGCAATGATGTAATATAATAGTAAATATGTGAGAATTCCTTGATGAGCCTCATATAATAACCTGCTATTCCCATGAATGATATGACCTCATCCACATTCCTAAGAGTTTCCCATTCCATGATAACTCTAATATTTTCAGGATCCGCTACTATACCTTACTTGGAAACAACATGCCCCGAGTAATGAAAATTTTGTCTTAAATAAACTACACTTACTAAGCTTGGCATACAATTGGTTCTCCCTCTTCAATCTTAACATTGCTGCTATATTTTCTACTTGTTTTTCCTCATTCTTAGAATATATCAATATGTCATCAATGAATATTATCACAAACTTGTCTAGATAAGGACGCAACACATTTTCATCAAAAAAATGAAAGTAGTTGGAGTATTAATAAGACCAAAAGGAAATACTACAAAATCATAATGTCCATACCAGGTATGGAATCCAATTTTTTAGATGCCATATTCTTTGATGTGTACCTGGTGATATCCTGATCTCAAATAAATCTTTGAGAACATTGTTGCTTCCTTCAATTAGTCAAACAAGTCATCAATCTGAGGAAATGGGTACCTGTTCTTGATCATCACCTTATTCAACTTCCTAAAATCAATACACAACCTGAGAGTACCATCTTTCTTCTTTACATAAAACATTGGTTCACCCCAAGGCGACACACTTGGCGTAGTGTATCCCTTATTAACCATTTCCTTAAGTTGTAACTTTAATTCCACCAACTCTGGAGTGCTCATCCTGTACGGTGCCTTAGATGTTTGTGTTTCTCCCGAATCAACTCAATAGAAAAATCCACTTCCCTATGAGGAAGCAAATCTAAAATTTCTTCTAGGAATACATCCTAAAGTTGTTTCAAAACCTTGTACCTTACCAAGACTTCAAAATCCTCAACATCCTTCCCTTTGTCACTAAAAATATGAACAACAAACAATACACATCCTTTCCTACTACTACACTTTACCTGCATACCTGTAACTATTCTTATGGATGTAGGTTTCTTCTTACCCTGCAAGATTCTCCTCTCTCCGTCATCATCCACGAAATCAATAGCCTTATCATATAAATCCACTTTATTCCTATGAATGTACAACCAATCCATACCCAAAAGCATAATTTATGTTCCAAATGGAATCACATTTAGATGCTATGATGTAGACATACTATTCGGCTCAAATGCACAAGATCTCACCTAATGATGAACTATTTTTTTGGTAATTGTAGCCAACTGCACCAACAAAGACTCTACATGCACTTCTTTATTCCAACAAAATTTATCCACCAAGTCAAGACTGATATAGCTATAGTTAGATCCAGGGTCAATCAAAAAAAAAAAAAATTGATCACAAATCTTACCTTCCATCTCCATAATATATGCTTGATGATAAACCTTCCTATTATCCAATGTTGCATAAATCTAAGGAATACTTTATCCAAAATCCCCAACTGTCTATGCCTCCTTTACACTGTAAATCTGTGGTTTTCCACCTTAATGATATGGAAAATCTCTCCTATGATGCGCTTCACCAGAAGTCCAACATTGCAAATGATTTCTACCATCACCCCTATTCTATTCCTCAAACTAAAATCCCTGTCCTCTATCAACTGAATTGAATTTATTGTACGACACTTCATTCTCCTTCCTACCTATATCCTAAGGTATTACTCACTTCTTATCCCACTTTCCATTAGTCTTTTCATTACCTTTCCAACCCTTCTTAGGTTTTGAATTATGCTTAGACTTCTCATAAAATAATTCAACTTCCCAATTACTTCCTAAAATGTATGAGGCTCATCATACTCAACATAATCCTTAAATGATAAAGGAAATCCACTAAAAAAACTTTGAACCTTCATCTTCTCATCCTTAAGATATGGTACATACCTCAATAGCTCTAAGAACTTAGTCATATACTCTTTTTCTATCATAGATCCCATATTCAATTTGTAGAAAGCCTTAGCCTTACCACCATAGTATCTGTCTAACAAGTACTTATTTCTAAAGAGTATTTTGAACTCATGCCAACTCAATTCATTTGTCTTGATGCCTCTGACATGCTTTATGTCTTCCCACTAGATTTTCGCTTTTCCCTTTGAGACTGAAAATGGTTATCCTAGCTTTCATATTCCCTATATAATCATGCAAATTGAAAAACTTCTTCATCCTAAGTAACCATGCCTCTGCATATTTTTGTTTCTTCAGCTCTCCATCAAAGGTAGGAGGTTTGGCTTTATTGAACTCATCTAGCAAGTACTACTTCTTGTTCTTCCTGTAAGGATGTTAACGATGATGACCATGTTGTCTCTCTGAACCAGAACTAGAATAGAACTCGTAACCACTACCTATCATGTTAGGTGCATCCATCCATTTACCACCTCTAACTATGTAGTACATGTTTGAACTACTACTGTATGTGCCATTAGTCCTTTCCTCTTGTCCATAACTGATCTGTGGTTGTCCTCGTCTTTGAAAAATATGATAAACTCTAAAGAATCATTGGATTGAACTCTTCTTGTTTTTCCTGTGCAATGGCAAGTATTTATTGTAATTGAATGATCTTGTTATTATCCTCACAAATTATGATCTTTGCCTTTAAACTTCTCAAAGTATGTGCTATTTCAGGAGATTACTCATCTCGTTGTTTCTCATCTGATCTATAAGGAGAGTCACGTGAATTGTAATCCACCATTTTTCTTGTCATTTATGATCTTCTACTACAAACATACCATGTAAGATAAGAAAATATAAAAATAATAAACATACATAAGTGAAGTTCAATGGAGGCTATCTCATTTGAAAAATCAATCCAATTTAGGATGATACACATATATATAACATCAACATATCAATCATCTCAACATACCAACTTCATCATCCTCTACATGATTACACTACTGCAACAATGATTATCATAATGAATGCATAACAATCACATAGACAAATGAAATGCATGAATGGAAAACACATTTCGCTCATCCAGTCCAAGTGTTTGAACTTGGAAGCTCTGATACCACCCTATAACCACCCCTTGCCACATTTACCCAATTTCACCAGCCTACGAGGGTAAACATGAGACAAATAGTTACTATGAAATAAAACGACCTCCAATATTTAGTTATGAAAGTGGGGCCGACAACTGACAATTCATAGACATTCCTCAAGGATTATAGGACACTCAAGGGCCAAAGAACCACACCAGGTGACCAAACCCTGAGTTGGGGATGCTTTTCTCTGACTTAACAGCCCAATTGTGTGCATAATCCTGCAAGGGTGCAATTATAGGGCTTCAACCACACACATGACACTACTTCCATGCGGTTATAGCCCAAAATTTCTAGTTCAAAGGGTGTGGTCCTGAGATTTGAGCCACAATTGCAGGTTAACCTCCAAATTACTACCTAAAACTATCTAGACTTTCCAAAATCATTATTGACACCACGAAAATGCTAAGCATTCAAACTCGGATCAAGAACTTGACCTAGACTACCCAAAACACACTAGACACTTCCTCAGACACATGGAAAACATATAAGCTAGAAGTCATGAATGCATATATGATCATAATAGCCTGATATTCATCTGAGAACCACCAAGAAGGCTCTATACCATCTCCACATAGTTGCAAAAACACTTATTAGTCCAGAAATTTTTCAATCAATCACTAGATAAATGATTCATGACAAGAGCCATAGATGGTACACATCATATAACCAACATATAACCATAAAACAACCAGCCTAGAGATAATGGAAACTCAACCATCAAATCACCAATATAGTACTACAAATTCTCATAGATCACAAATGTCTCATATTAACATAGGAAAATACCAACCAAGTCAGGGAATTCCACGTACCACCTAACCATATATTGGGTTGAACCAAATCTCACTTTCATCTAGTCACCTTGCATTATATTTCAATCATGAATGGGGGATATCATGGAAAAAACCAAACAAAGAAAAACCAGGGTTGCCAAAGGAAAAACCACCTCAACCCTTGACCACATTGATTCCACCTCCATGGTCGGACATCACTAACACCAACTAGATTAGTCTCTACCCAAGTTTTCTAGGGCTCCAAGAAATAGTAACTCAACCCACAACCTTCAAGGGCTCTAGAGCGTTTTTCCAACCTGGCTCTAGGGACTAGTAACTCAACCCACCAAGGGATATAGAGTGTTTGTTCCAACCCACAACCATAAGCAATTATGAGCACAAATCATAAAAAATCAATTGGAAAAAATCCACAACACCATGGTTATCTATGAAATGGCAAGGCAAGGCTAAAACCACTATCAATCTATGAAATCCTCTATGCTAATGACACCACATAACTAGATAATCACATGCATATGCTATGCATCCAAAAATCAGAAATGAAATCACACATGAAACCTGTTACTTGCAAATAAATCTAGCTGTAGTTGTTGATCCAATTGTTCCCTTGTGCTTTCTTGCTTTCCTTTGCCTTCTTTCTCCAAATCCAATGTATGCCAAAGTGCTCCAAGAGTGCTCCAATATTTCTCTAAGTGTGCAAGAGTGTGATAGAATATAAGAATAGAAGAGAGCTCCCAAAAATGAACTGACAAAAGTTGTGAACTCATCCTTGGAATCCTTTTCATCATTGAGGCCTCTACTACCTTCATTTTTCCTTAATTTTACTTCAATTTCCCTCTATGCAAATTTGTGTCCATTCACCTTCATTTTCTCCTATTTTCCTTTATTTCATAAATAAAATGCCAATTATTTCCACTTTTCCTTTGTCAATGCCTTTTCCAATTTCCATAGCCATTTATTAATCACTGGTGATACCCATCACTATTTTGTGCCCAACATTCAACTTGGAATACATGTCCCATGAACTTGGTATTATCTTTATTTACATGGAAAATCGACTAGGGGTTGTTACAATTCAAGCCTTTTGTATCTTATCCTCTAGAATCTAGATCACAATCCTAGCTTTTTAAGAGTAAAATGTCCTTCAATTAGATTCGTTCTTGAAGTGGATTATGGTGGCTTAATATCCATGGGATTAGTGTCTCATGCTTCCTCATAGAAATTTTTATCCTCTTCTTTTCTCGGTTTTCTTCATCATCTTACTTCAAATTTTTATTTTGTTTTTTTATGATACTCTCTTGATATTGTTCTCTATGCTTATTTCTTGTTTATTCCTCTTCAGTTGTCTCAGTTATAACTCCCCTCTCAAAAATTTCTCTTTCTTGGAGCCCCTTTTATATTCTATCCTTATTTATTTTAGAGCTACCTCCCATTCTAAAAAAATTTACAATATGATTCCTAGTTATCCTATACAATTCTTCTTCTTTCTAGGCCTCACTCTAATATGGAAAACTATATATACCATTTTTTCAGTGTGGTTTGGCCACTCCTAGAGAATCATGTCTAAGAAATCCCTCCTCCCCAAAATAAAAACTTTAGTTTATGTTTTCATATTTTTGAGTGTTTCTCCATTGCTATTGAGCATTCATAGCCCTGAAAAAGTCACCTTTGTGTCATGGGCTTTGATATGTTAGCCAAGTATCATCTATAGCCCTAGCGGAGATACATGTATGTCCCACATCATCTAAAGTATCTTTCCAAAGCCTTTACGTTTGATTTCTTTCTTGATTCTTTCCTCACCTTTTTATATATATGAAGCCTTGGGACAAAGAGAGGTGGATGATATATCTTAGTCATCCTTTATATGCATGTGGGATGATAATAGTTAGTGATAATTATTGTAGATATGCCTATTATATGATGAGCATATTCCTTATGTATACACCTTAGGCAATCCAATAGCTTCTAGGTAAAACATCATGCATCAATTTTACGTTTGAGTGGGGCCTTGAAAATAATCAACAATTTTTCTAGAACCATGCTTAATTTTCTCATAGCCATCCATTTTTTAGGTATTGTTCCACTATAGAATTTGAGTTTCAAGTACTACACTTAGGTAATGAATACATAATAACAACAAGTTCCCTATCTATTGGGCCTATAGTGGAGTTTCATGATTCTAACCCATTGTGTTCCATTACATTAAAGAAAGTAGAGTGTTAGCAAAAGTTTCTAGTTTTTTTAAAAGGAAGCAAATAGCCATTTCTCGAAGTGTAACTGGCTAATTAAAGGAAAAAATAAAGGTGAAATAAGCAATGAACAAAATTAAATCAAGAGATGAAAATAAACATAATTCACATGTATAATTAAAACAAGTAAAAACAAACTATCTATGTACAAGTTAGCTACCCATATGGAAACTAACTAAACTATCTTTTAGAGTGAAAATCTTCGAGAGAGTAATCGATAGTAGTCATTTTCAAGAAAACGATTCAAAGGTACATAAAGAATATCTGATAAATAAAATTAAAGATGTGGGAAAAAAATGAAAGAGTAGATTAGCTCATCTAAAGCCTAAGATCCCTAAAAACACGATACCAAAAACAAATAAAAAAAACAACAAAAAAGTTAAGGTACTCAATCATATTAATGTAATAAATAATTATAATGAGTTAATGTTAAATTAATGAATACTAAAATACTATGTAAAATAACAAAAAAATAAAAATAACCCCATATCCAGATGCCCCATCGTCATGAAGCGGCAATGATGATCCTAATGCCATCATGAAATAATGCATTAAAGGTAACGAAATTTTGGTGATCCCCATCTACCATTCCCACATGGGATATTCAATGTACATGATAGGGGTGGAATGTTGAGTTCGTTGCATTAAATTCAGACTTGGGAGATGAAGTCCAACTTTATTCCTTAGGTAGTTGGTTCTTCCTACATTTGTGCATACCTACAGGTGATTTTTAATTGTCACACTTGTAGAGCTACGAAGGACATAAAACTTGAAGGAACTGGTAGTGGTAATTCTCACCAGGTAGTTATGGTTCGAGAACACAGATGTGCCAAAAGAGGAGGGAGAGGAAGAGGCCATCCTCCTCATCCTCCATGGCATGACTAGGAAGCTAACCAATTAAACGAAGACCTCCCTCAGCACATCAGATGAATGATAGCAACCATGAAGGCTCAAGAGATAAGAAACACTAGTGACAACAACTGGCCAATTCATAATCTATTAGGATGGCATTTGAGGGACCATGAAGAGGTCTTGCGTGTTGTCGAGGGAATAATTACTAATTTGAATTTCCACCTGGTTCAATCTCGGTAAACTCTACGTGTTCTGAAAGGAGCTTTGGGAATTCAATTCCCTCCTCCACCCTTACCTCCAGCCTCCTATTACTCTAAATATAATTCAAAAACATCTTCTTAAAGTCCCCCCAGACTTGATATTTTAAGGAATAAAGCTACCTAGCCCTGGGAAGTTTGGGTCTTTGCATAAGAGGGAAAAGCCAACAAGAACACCAAACACTTTAAGTCATGATATGAAGGAGTAAGCCACTACTAGCAAGGTAGTCGAGGTGGACACTCATAAGGGAGAGACATCGTAGAATGAAGAAAACTTCAACACTTGAGGTACACTCATCAAATGGGAGAGACCACTCTGGCTACCAGAAGGATAAGACAATCCCTTCCAATAACTCTCGGGATGATGTTCAATATCCATGAAAGGCCCTCCTAGTTTATTATATTATGTTATTTTTCTTGCACTCTAGTATGGTTTTTTATGTTAAACATTGATGTCGCGACACTGAGGGAGGCCATCGCATATGAGCAAATGGTCTCTCCCAAAATTACTCTTGGTTAGAATGGTCATTTTTGTTTCATGAACATGCACATCTCAAACAAGGTCTGCCAATACTTTAATAAGTTTGTACTTTATGTAAATTTTTAGTAATATAATGTAATTTTGCTTTCTTACCAAAAATAATAATAATAATAATAATCCAACATAAATAAGGAAATTTTAATTTTCTTAATAAAATATTATTATTACTTAATACAATACTTTAATTGATTAAAATAACTATATTAACACATTAATAATACATTAATATTAAATATCAAAATATATATTAATATCACATCAATACCCTAAATATTTAATAATAATATATAAATTTTACTTATAATAATGAAATATTTAATGATATAATATTGTTGGTGAAAAAGGAGGTCTCTGAGCAAGACCCAAGTTCAGGATGGAGGCCAACACGGTTTCCGCAGTAGTCTAGCACAACACCATCATTTTCACCCTACTCCGAGGAGCAGAGCATCTCACCCGAGGCGTGCCATGACCTTAGTAAGGTTAGGAGACAAATCAAGTATCAACCGATTACAACCATGAAGAGCAACTAAAGGAACTTGAAATAACAAACATATCTCGCTAATTTGTATGAGATATCAACCATTAAGAATATTCAGGATGTTGAATTAAAATTTAAAACAAAGCATACATTCACAATAAGAAACTAATTAACACTTAACTCAGAACATCAAACACAGCAAGAACCATATTTCATTATCATTATAAAACAACCTACATCAGTTCGCAGAGTCTATTATAGGGTGGTTCAGTACAACAAAGATCTAACAGAGCTCTCCTATGGCTCTCTCCCTCAACCTTCTCCTGGACTAACTCTCTTGTCTACGTTGGTTGATTGCCTATTTTTTCTTCCGCCAATGTGACTATCAGTATTTCCTCTTTTCCTACTCCACTGTTTGCCACTTCTCCTTGATTACTGGGAGTTCTGATGATTGTCTTTGTCTCCCATACCTGCCATCTGTGTTGTTTTCTGCAATTGTCGCACCACCTATCTTCCAGTTATTCGCAACCATGACAGCTCCCTGTCTACCATGATTGCGCTCTGCCACCTATTCTCCACAACTCAAAAATGTTCCTTTTTCAAAACAAAGGCCCCAACAGGCCCCTACCACATGCTATTGACTCATTTCGAGTCAATCTGTTCCTGCTGCTGCGGTTTCCATTGGTCTGTCTGCTTCTGCAGCTGACTCTGTCTTCTCTGTTTCCTTGCCCTGTCCAAACAAAGGCCCCAACTCGGGAAACTTTCTCAATGCTGAAGACTTGAGTTCTACGAACTCGTTAATTGCCTGTTGCCATTCCTTAATGAGCTGGTCGGTTTCGGTGGCAACTCTTTCAGCCTCCATTTTGCCTGCTATGGGCAGCGGTTTTCTAAATACTTCTTGGATTTTTATTTCGGCCTCGGCGGCCATCTACTGTATTCTTGACTAGTTGCCTCACCTCTCTGAGGACCTACTTTGTGGCAGCAGAATGCTCCTCTATCTTTTGTATCTTGGTTTCCATTACATCCTCTTGGTTGTAGAGCTGGGGTAATGTCGACGGGATCCGTGACCTCTTTTATCTCTTTTGAAATTTTCTGAATCTGTGCTGAGATAGGTTGGGCTTTCATAGTTAAAGAATTAGATCATTCGTGTAAATGCTTCAGGAGATTGTAAGCCTCTCTGACTGTTGTCCCCATGGTTTCTTGCATTTTTATTACCCGCTTCTGCTTCTCGGTAACCTTCTCGGCATATATCATTGCAGGATCTGGTAATGCTGGTCATGCTGCAAGCATTTGTTTGAGCTCTTGGTTTTCCTTACTGATATTTTCACATGTTACTTTTACTCGGATAGGACGTTCGACCATGGAGCAGGTCAATATTTCCTTTGGCGCCTTGTCATCCTGGGAAATTACTGTTGGCCAGAGATCCTTGAAGATCCCCGTTACCTTTTCCAGTTGTTCCTGTAGACTTTCCTTCTCCCCTTTTAGCTGATTACGCTCTTTAGTAAGCATACTGAT
This sequence comes from Pinus albicaulis, assembly GCA_034641835.2. NCBI lineage: Eukaryota > Viridiplantae > Streptophyta > Pinopsida > Pinales > Pinaceae > Pinus > Pinus albicaulis. The sequence continues at coordinate 912,222,144 of CM076578.1, read as the reverse complement.
TTTTTATTGTTGTTTCTCGAACCTCTGCTAGAGGTCGTTATGCAGCCCCTCTGCCTATTGTGATTCTCGCTGAATGAAGTTGTATAATTGATCAGTCCCCCAGGTCTACATACTCTCAACGTCTGACATGTCGTGGGTTGGAGGTATTTCTCTGAGGGGTTGCTTGCTGGCTTTTGATCTCGCTAAGTGCTCATGCGGTGATGTGAGTTGGTTCTATTGTGGCAATTGACTTCCTGGGTTATTCATACTCGTGGTCGGCTGAATCTGTTGTAGTATTAAATTTTTCTGCCGAAATGTGTTCAGCTCCTTTGGCGAGGGCATTGTGTCTGCAATAAAAGATCCTCCCTAAACTAATAGTTCCAGGAAAGTGCCCTGCCCCACCAGAGGTTGGTTAACCTCGGGTACCATAGATGTACTCGAGTTAACTTCTGCCTCGGTGTCCCCGTTTGTCTTGTTTCTTATATTTACTGGGTCTGAGATAGTTGCTAAGGTGGATCGAGTGTGGGTGGATTGGTCATTGGAAGTGAATGAAGTATGGGGTGATGAATGGTGAGTGCAAGGTGAAGAGGTGTGAGTGTGGGGTGGAGATGATGTTTGAATATTCAAAACCGAGAAGTGATTAAACACAGGTAGCTTGGAGGTGACCTAGATGGCAACCTCTGGCTCTTCTTGAATTGGTACTCCCATATCCATGGGTTAGGTCTGATCTTCCTCAGTGAGGTCAAATATTTGCCTAGGCACCATGATTTTTGCTTTCTTGGCCTTAGGGGTAGCTACTGGTGGTTTAGGTGCCTTACTCTTTCGAATTGGAATTACCGTGGTTGCTAGGGGTGAATTAAACATGGTGGAAGGTAGGGAAGTGACGATAGCTGCAATCGTGGAGGGTGATGCAAAATTTGAAGACTGAAACTATAAAAAAGAAGGAAACATAGGAGAAGCATTTGTGAGAGTTTGTATTACCCGATTGAAGCCCTTTACCCTTGTGTCTATCTCTTCTAGTAATGGTGTTAGCTGCAATCGAGAAACTCTACTCGTTGTTTCCTCTGGTGTCTCCCCTGGTAGTGCTCTTGGCACCATGCCTTCGAATGAATAGTGATGTATTCCACTTTTGATCTCCATTCCAACTCTCATCCATGAATGTCAGACCTCAGTGTGGAACGCCTTTTCGTCAACCTAAAACTTTAACGGTCTCATTTTGAACGTGGTTTTGTCCACACAAGTAGGTTTGATATATGTTTGATTGTGAGTGACCCCAAACCATATCTAAGAGGAATATCTGTCCAACAAGTTCCTCAGGACCCTTTGCTACCTTGCCACCACATCCACCATCTTCCTGTACCAGAATGAGAAAGCTTCTTCATTTACCTCCTTTGTGCTGGGATCTCCCGAGATTCTCCAGGGCATAAACTTCATCGCAATTGGCTGGTCATTTGTGATTTCCGCGAGCTGTCTTACCCCCGGGTGAATCCATTTACACATCGCAAATTCCATTATGAGGTAGTCATAAATGAACCCTGTGGCTCTTCTATAGTTATCTTCACTAGCTTCGAACAGTTCGTTCAATAGAAATGTACACCAATTCAGTTGGGTTCCCTAGAAGCAGTGTTCCGCAACTGAAATGGTGTCGAGGGTGCATTCACCCTTGGTGTAGTGCCTCATCGTCTTACCTGCTATCAAGTAATAGGCAAATTTGACTGCTGGACTGTTGATGAGGTCTATCTTTTCCCCCTTCCCTCCCCTTCTGGTCTCGTACTTCTTATAATAATCACAGTCTCCCGCCTTCTTGGCTCTCTTAGACACATTCTGGAATGACGTGGAGACATCCTTCCCTTTTGCTGATAATCTTGTGAGCCTGTTGATATCCTCTGCATGTATCGGTATCTCCCGCCCTTGCCACAGTGATCCATTCTAGAGTCTGCTCAACAGGAATTTCATACACTGCATAGCTGCTCCTGTTGTTCCAAACACTGGGAGGTTCCTGAGGTTCAGTATTGTCAACCTCTGGATACCTCTGAACTCTAGATTCATTCTTGCTGCTTCCCCTCCTCCTTTTGTAGCATAATTCTCTATGTATACCTATATCTTCATAGCCAGAAATTGGTATGAATCTGTGAAATTTGTGTCAATTGACGATGCATTGTCATACTTGCCCATTAATGATTCCATCTTCTGAATTCTCTCATTGAGCTCAGGTTTGATGACTGTTGTTGCTACCTTTGTCATATTCATCCTTATTTTGTGTACTTGAAGTGCTATCCCTAATATTTCTCTGTGAATTCCTACTACTAGACTACCTCTTTGAACTTCCTCGAATGAAATTTCACTTGTTGTTGCGGCTGTTTCTTGTTCTAACTTAGAATTTCTGGCATTCTCGTGCTTTCTTCTTTCATGGGGGTTAAGTAATGTAACCAACACGAATGAGATTGATAAGACCCCATAACTAGTTAATTTTTTTTTGTCTCCCCCACGACTATAATCGTGCGATTAGTTACCGAGATGAGGTGTATTCTGACATTGCTGAATGTGTCTTCGGGATTTGGGTAGAAGTGATGGGAATGATTATGGCTTAATATGGCAAATTTATTACCGTATGGTTGTTACTAATTATGGTAGTTAATTCTCAAATCCAGGTGATCCTACGAACTGACATCGACATGATGGGTTATTATGACGGAATGACGTTTGACACACTTGGCTTTCTGACACGGATGACACGTTAGAGACTACCCTCCCCTCGGACCACAGTCGGTTGCGATGTGGTCTCCGCATCGCAATAAGTGGATTTTTCTTTTTGTTATTGTAATTATTTTCTTTATTGTGATTCCTATTCTATTATCTTCTCGGGTGTGAGAGAGTTATTGACTCAATCTATCTCTATTCTACCCTACTGACTCCTCTCGGTTGCAAGAGTTATTTGAAAAATAAATAATGAAACTTACTTGTGATAAGGCTTCAGGTGTGCACCATTCACCCATCCTTGTAATACTTGGCCATCCATCTGTGCCAACTGAACTGCTCATGAATCTTGGATTTCAATGACATGGTATGGTCCCATCCAATGCATTCTAAGTTTTCCTGGGAACTTTTGAAATTTTCTGTCGTACAACAAGACTTTCCCTCCGACTGTGAATGTTTTATGTTTGATATGACGGTCATGCTAGGCCTTCTGTCTTTCTTTTTGGACCGTCTGATGGAATTCCACCAGGAATATGTCTTCTTCAAGCTCTTGTAGCTCATGGAGGCGTTCCTTGATTGAGTCTTCCTCTGTCAGATGTATTGTTGAAGCGATTAATAGACTTGGTATGATAAATTCAGCAGGTACTACCGCTTCTCTCCCATACACCAAATGGAATGGAGTCTTATTGTGTAACCTTTTTACAGTTGTCCTGTATGCCCATAATGTTGTTGGTATGCGCTCATCCCATTCATCTCGATTGGCATTGTGAATCTTGGTTAGTCCTTTTTCTAGGATCTTATCAAAAGCTTCAACTGTTTCATTTGCCCGAGGATGGTACGGACTTATTTTATGATGTTGTACCATAAAATTACCTAACAGAGACTTGATTGTTGTATTGATGAAGTGTGTACCTTAGTCACTTGTTAGGCTTCTAGGGCAGCCAAATCTACTAATGATATTCTCAAAAATGAACCTGGCTGCTGTGTATGCTGTGCAATCTTTCACTGGTGCAACCTCTGCCCATCTGGTAAGATAATCTGTTGCGGTAATTATGTACCTTGCCTGTGAATGTCTTGCTAGAGGTGCAATTGGTTCTATGAAATCAACGACCCATTTTTCAAATGGATGCAGTGCTCTTACAGGTTGAAGTGGAAACTCATATCAGTGTGATGGACATCTCGTTCTTTGGCAGACATCACATCTCTTTACAAATTCTTTACTATCCTTATGTACTGTGGGCCACCATAACCCTGCTTGTAATATCTTTCTTGTAGTGAGTTTTGCACCAACATGGCCCCCCGTAACTCTGCAATGACACTCCCATAATATATCCTCTATTTCATGGTCCATGATACATCTCCGCAAGACTTGGTCTAATCCCATCTTATACAGTTACCTTGCTATCAATTGATACTTAGTCGCTTTCACTACCAAATGTCTTCTTTGAGTCGCTATGTATTCAATAGGGCACTGTCCTGTTGCAAGATAAACTGTTATCTATTCCAAATAGTCTGGGATGACTTCTACTCTGAAGAGATCAACATCCGACAGCTGATCATCCAGGGATCCTCCATTCTCTCCACTTTCCAGCCTAGATAAATTTTTAGAACCCACATTTAACCTTCTTGGTTTCATTATCACTTCAAAGGTGAACTCCTGGAATAGTAGGAGCCCTCTACAAATCCTTCCTTCAAGAACAGGCTTGTTGACTAGGTACTTCAATGCTGAGTGGTCTGTGAAGAATTTTAATGTACCTCCTAGTAGGTAATGGCAAAAATTCTGAAGGGAATTCACCATCGCAAGAGCTTCTCATTCTTCTATTGTGTAGTTCCTTTCAACCGTCAACAACTTCCCGCTTGCAAAATAGACTTGGTGATCTACTGAAGTTTCTCCTGGCTGAGCTAACACTGCTTCTAATGCAATGCTGGAGGCATCAATATGGACATGGAACTATTTGTCCCAGTTAGGATGAACTAAGATGGGTGCACTTGCTAGTTTTACTTTCAATGTATTGAGGGCAATAGTGCATTCGTCAGTCTAATTGATTTTCTATGACTTCCAATGGTGCTGTTATCTTTGCGTAGTTGTGGATGAATCTTATGTAGTACCTGGTATGCTCGAGTAGTGATCTTAACTGTTTCATAGTTTCTGGCACTTCTATGTTAATAATGATTGCTACTTTTGTTGGATCCACACAGACCCCTGTTTACAAACAACATGTCCTAGCAGTGTCCCAAAAGGTACTGCAAAGATGCATTTCTTGAGATTGAGGGAAATTTGGAGTTGACTGCATCTATCAAACATTATCCTTAGTAAGGTTGCATGATTTTTCAATAAGCTATAAACTGTCCAATCATCCATGTAAACCTCAAGGAACTTGTGGATATATTTCCGAAATCTTGCTATGACTATTCGTGAAAACACCACTGGCGCATTCTTTAGTCCAAAGGGCATCACGTGGTATGCGAATGATCCCCATTTAGTTGTAAAAGTGGTCTTCTTCTTGTCTTCTTCGGCTATTCTCACTTGATGATACCCTGAGAAACCATTTGTAAATGAATAGGCTTCATTTCATGCTACATTTTCAAGCACCTCATTATTAAACAGAGTGGGAAATGGATCATGTATGCATGCATTGTTGGGGCTTCTGTAATCAACACATACTCGAATCTCAGATTTTTCCTTTTTTCTTTGTATGAAAATGGCACTGACCCACTCTGCTTCCTCTGCTAGAAAAATCAGCCCTGCTTTCAGCATTTTATCTATTTCTGCCTTGACTTTCTCCTTTACCCTTGGATTTAGACGGTAAGGTCTATGCTTCACTAGTTTTACGTCGGGCTTCAAGATTATGCGCATTTCCCCCATGTCCCCTTTTATTCCTTTTAGCTCTGCTACTGAGGATGGGAATAAGTCTTTGTATTCCTATAAAAGGTCAAAGATCTCCTTGGTCATTTTGTATCTCAGTAGTCGCCAATGGATGCTATCTTGGGTTTCTCCATGGTTCCAATGTTCATTTTCTTGGTTCTCAAGGGTAGAAGATGTAGTCCTTCTATTGTAGGTTCTTCTTCTATATCTCGCTCCCCTTCTTTCTCCTCAAAGTATAAGTGTCGGAGATTCTCTAGTTCATCGTGATCCATTTCACTGTCTATTCATTTGCATGCTACTGATTGTTTGATAATCTGTTCTAAGAGCGGTTGCTCTTTGTCTGCTTGAAGTTCTGGAAAAAATCATACTCTTTTGATAACTTGCAGTGCCTGTGTGACTGGTTTTGTTTCTCCCTCAAAAGAAAAACATTGCGTAAATTTTTCTGCAACTACTTGCCAAGTGCCAATTCCTCTCTTCTTTTCTTCAGTTAAGTACGATGCCTGTGGTATTGTATCTAGTGAATGTATAAAATTGTGCATCCACAGATATTCTGGATACCCTGCTTTCTTCTAGTGGTACTCACAATTTTGTAAATTCTCTGTGGGGTTAGAATCTCCTTGGTACTTCTCAATGAATTGTGGTCCTACATCTTCTTTGAACCTGGCTCTTAGTGCTATTGCAACATATTCCCATATTATAAGTGAGTTGTGATGGTTGATCCACCATATTTCCGACGTGGATTGTAGGGCTATATCCATAAGGGGGACTCTATGCTCTATTGGTACTTTTTCTTCTACTTTTTCAACAAATGTATTTACAACATTCATATATGATAGAGTTGGATATCCTCTTACCTTAGTTCCAATCCAGCTGACTCCTCGCATATTAGCACATCTTCTTGTATTAGTCTCGTATCCTTGCTTCTGCCAATCCTCCCAAGCTATTTCTGAGCCCAAGTCTGAACTCTGAACGCTTCTCCAACTTATGGTCTCTCATGTTGTTGGATTTATATAGTCTTATCTTCCCTGCTGTCAGATGGTAAAGTTAAGCATTCTCCCTGTTGTCAATAGTTTCTATATAACAGGGTCACTGATATGGGTCAAGTGGCTGAGTGATTCCCTGTCCTCAAATATCATCAGTTCCTTTTTTAAGTCGATCACTGCATATTTCTCAAAAGCCCAATCTATCCCAAACAATGCAGGATATGGATCTTTATCCCCCATGATATCTATCACTTCTAAATCTGTGTATGTTTTCACTCCCGCAACATCTACCTCGACCTCTTCCAGCCTTCCTATGGGGACAATGCATTACTAATTTTCCATGCGAAGCTGTATTGGTGAGTATGTCAATGTTGGCCTCCCCGGTGCTTCCCACGTCTTTCTTAGTAGAATGTTGACATCTGATCCTAGGTCGAGCATGGTGTCTTTGATTTGAAATCTCGTGACTTGAGTATTCACACAAAATTCCTTTCCTATTATTCTCTTATTTATTTTGATCCTCCTTATGTATTTTTGGGTTGAATCTCTTGACTCTTCTAGTTCTGCATTTTCCCGCACCACCATCTCTATATTTTTTTTAGTTGTTCCAGCATTGGTGCATTGGTTACAATTTTTAAAAATAATCAGAACCATTCCTCAATCATTGTACTGTTATCAATCTGCTTCTATTTTTCTATAGTTGGTTGTGGAATCTCAATGCCTTTGCTCCCCCTGATTTGGGAAAATGTCTCCACTGCCTCTTTAAAATATTGGTTTTGTCTATCTAGTTTGAAACTATTGGAATCTTAGCTTGATCGGCTTTATCGAGTTATATTATGTGCATCCTCCCATATTCTCTTTTTCTTTCCTCCCGAGTTACTATGGATACATTTTCATAACTTTGAGCCTCTACTATTCTTGGTTCTACATTGAGTAGATTCGCTCCTCTCTGTACGGCTCTTTCCTCCCACATCTTAATTAATTACGGATAGTATTTGGTTCGTGCATATTGAATCTTGCTGCCCAGAGCACCATGGCCTTAAGGTAGTGGACATTCCCACTATACGTGTCCTTCTTGATCACAGGTGTAGCACCTTGAGTCCTCTTCCTCTAGTTCCACCTCTCTCATTCCTCCTTCTCTGCGTCCCCTTGGAGCCTCATTCACTCACCCTAACATAGTCTGTCCAATCATTACGCGATTGCATCAAGGGCTCTACGCTACCTCATGTTATTTTTTGTGGGCATAAAACTCACAATATATATTGTTGGAACATTGGAGTACTTTTTCAAAATTGGGCATAGTCGTGGAGGATGACCAATGCACTTTTATATTTCGCGATGTTTGGTTTTGGTTTGATTTTGTTGAGCGGGGAACCATGGAAAGTGGGTTGCGACTAGTCTAATCCTTGTGTGTTAATACCATAAATCCCCCAAATGGTAAAATCCCCCAAATGGTGGAGTCCCTTTATGTTCCTGTTGTTGAAGCTCCGCGATTGTCTTCTCAACCTCGGGGATTTTGTGATATTGTGTCCCTCCATCGGATAATGAGTACCACACTAGAGAAATAGACTCCCGTGTCAAGGTGAATGTCCTTCAATTTCTTCGTTAAGCCCGGATATATGATGTTGTGATATGTAAGGGTCTTGAGCTACTTCTCCTCCTTCGAATTCTTGCGAATACCCTTGCATAGCTTCTATCTTCATGACTTGCTCCAAGGCATCTTGTAAGGTATCAATATTTTGTTGTGTAAGTGGAGTTCTCATCAACGGAAGAAGTGCTTTAATAAACTAATCTCACTGATGATTTGGATCAATCGGGTAACTTAGTTTCCCAATCGCATCCTTGAACCTCCTCAACAGGTCCCATGCCATTTCACCTTCTCGTTGTTTAATCTCCCACATCTCAAATAACCCTTGCTGATATGTTTGAGGCAACTTAAATTCTTTGACAAATTCTTTCTTGAAATCATCTATTGCTGGGTTTGGATGAGCTTTAGACCATTTAATGAACCATCGAAGAGCTCTCTCTCTTAGGGTAGTCTGGAACTCAATTAACTTAACTGCCTCTGGTGTCTGTCGAGCTCTCCATATGGCTTCGCAGAGATACCAGTGTTGTTCCACATCATCGTTGCCCGTCCCAGAGAATTCCAGGTATCGAGTAAACGATATGGCCATATTTATTTGTATGAGTGGTACTAGAATAAAACCTCTATTTCCTGGCTGTGAAATTGTATTACTAGCACTATTGCTAGTAGATATTTTTATTGTAGACTGAACACTATTCAACTTGGTAAACTCTCATAACTTAAAAAAAAATTTACGTTGTGGCTGATAGAGTACCAGGGGAAGGTTGGGACTAGAGCTACTTGAACTTTGGGAATAGAGTTACCTTGAATTACGGGTGCCGACCTCTCTCGAAATAGTTTCTCCATCACAACATGCAACTCCACATCGGATATCTCCTCGGGGCACGAGTCCTCCACGTTGGACTTTTCTCCCTTTTCTCTTTGGGCTGGGCTCTTATACACTTGCCTAACTTCTTTAATGGTCCCTCCTATTCCTTGGGATCCCGTCTGACCTTCCATTTCCTTTGTCATATATGGTGTCTTCTCCTTGTCCTGTCGACTACTTTCCTGCTTGTCAAACTCCTTCATTACTCTTTCTCACCACTTATCAGCAATCTATGCCCTCTGATGTGCTCATCGCTTTCTCAATCTACTGGAGGTTCCAACATCCATATCCCTATTCCCCCTTCTAACTTATTTGTAGCATCTCTCCCTCAGCTCCTTCCCCCAGTACTAGAGGTTTAAGTGTCCACTCAGAATTTTGAAATTCTATCAAACCCTCATCCACCATTAAAGCTTTGATCGACAACAGAATTTCCTTCAATAGTTCTCCCCACAATCTGGATCTGAATACGTCTTCCAATTTTTAAAAGGATTTGTAACAATCGGCTGCAAATTCCACAATGTATCCTTCCAAGGTAGATTGTACCCAAAAATCTATAGCTCGGGTCAAATCGGTATCTAACCGATGGAGTGCTACTAGGTTCACATGTGTCCACTTGCGACAGATCCTGTGCGACCCTTCTTGAAGTGACTTGACTTGTAGTCTCCGCAACCAATTATAAAGTTCTTCTGGAAACTTTCCCAGAAAATTCCATATAGGTCACTTGCAGATTCAGAAAATAGTACGTGATCCTTGACAGTTTTCTCTCTTTGTTGTCACAACTCCACTTGCTATGATATGAATTGGTTTAAGTGATTATCCCACTAGCTTCGTAGTTCTCTCTCGTAGATCCAAGTTACCATGATCTAGCTCCTAAATGAATTTTCAGGTCCCGGCAACAAAACCATTTTTTGGTGAAAAAGGAGGTCTCTGAGAAAGACCCAGGTTTAGGATGGAGGCCAACAAGGTTTCCGTAGTATTCTAGCACAATGCCGACATTTTCACCCTACTCCAAGGAGCAGAGCGTCTCACCCGAGGCGTGCCATGACCTTAGTAAGGTTAGGAGACAGATCAAGTATCAACCGATTACAACCATGAAGAGCAACTAAAGGAACTTGAAACAAAAAATATATCTCGCTACTTTGTATGAGATATCAACAGTTAAACATATTCAGGATGTTGAATTAAAATTTAAAATAGAGCATACATTCACAATAAGCAACTGATTAACACTTAACTCAGAACATCAAACACAGTAAGAACCATATTTCATTATAATTATCAAATAGCTTACATCACTCCGCAGAATCTATTACAAGGTGATTCAGTACAAAATAGAACTAACAGAGCTCTCCTACGACTCTCTCCCTCAGCCTTTTGCTGGACTAACTCTCTTGTCTACACTGGCTTATTGCCTATATGTTCTTCCGCCAACTTGACTGTCAATATTTCCTCTTTTCCTGCTCCGTTGTTTGCCGCTTCTCCTGGATTACTAGGAGTTCCGGTGATTGTCTTTCTCTCCTATACCTGCCATCTATGTGGTTTTCCGCAACTGTCGCACCACCTATCTTCCAGCTATCCGCAATCATGACAACTCGTTGTCTACTGTGATTACGGTTCGCCACCTATTCTCCGCAACTCAAAACTGTTCCTTTTTCAAAACAAAGGCCCCAACAAATATTTCTAATCAAAATTTAATAGTAAAATTGAAGTAATAACTTTTCAAGAATTATAATAGTTAAAGGGTTTAGATAACTAAGGTATTAGGCCAAGAATGAAAATAAAAGTACAAAACCCTAATAGCATAATAAAAGCTAACTAAATTATAAAATTAAATATATTAAACACAAATTTAAAAATAAAATTAAATAAAAAACATAAAAACCTCGAAATATATAATAAAATTATCTATAGCTGGAAATAATCATAAAAATGACCATCGCTTTAAAACAAATAATACATTGTTTATACATATTCTATGAATTTTAATATTTTGAAAAATACATAAACTTAAACGTGAATAATAGTATCATCCATAAATTATAAATAATTATGAAAATGAGTATGGCTTAAAAACTTATAATATAGTGTTGATATATATTTTATAAATATTTATAATATAATGTTGATATATATTTTATAAATATTTATAATTTGAAGAATATTAAGGTTAGAGAATAATATTAATAATATTAATAGTAATAATTATAAGTAAAGTATGTTATCTTTTAGGAGTAACTTAATTGGCAAGCCCATGAAAACGAAGTGTTATGATCGAAGTGATTTGAGTTTAAATCCCTCCAAATTATCCATGTCTATGGAAGGGGCATACGTAGGCACTTAGGGGTTATAGTGGTAGTGGTTGGAATCGACCTCGTGTCATAAAAGTATGGAACTAGCCCAATTGTTGATTTCCCTAGTCAAAAAATAAAAATCATATGTAAAGTATGTTACAAACTATTAAAAAAAAACAAAACTTTAAACCTGATCTTCATGGACATTCTATTTGTTGATCAAGGGGCGTCAACTTCTTCTTACCTCTAAACTCTAATTCCTTTTCAAATTATTTGGGTGCTTGATTATCTGCATAAGCTCCCTAAATAATCTCTTGTAATAATGATATTTTTTTTCATGAATCTCAATGTATTTTAGGAAAACATAGTGCTTAGTCTTCACATAATTCCCTCCCAAAGCTACAGTACAAATGCATTTATTCTTTACATCTGCCCCATACTCTTTTATCCTTACCTAAAATGATCACTTGATATCTAAAATATAACACTCTCAACAAAAGTAAGCAATATTGTAGACACCTTTGCGTTGATGATGGTCAATGTTGACTTTTACCAACCTCTTTTTTTGTTTGACAATTATAAACAATTTGAATGAATGTTTAATTTCCTTTCTCTTAAGGACTTTCACAATCTTATCAGGTACCCCTTAGATGTAAGGGAGTTACACCTTCATATTAGAGGGTTGAATCTATGATAATGAGTGATATGAATAGGAATATTAGTGTTTGTTGTGCTAAGATCCAATTAAGAATATAAACAAATTTCTTGAGGCTTATGAGGTAAACTTCAAGTTAAACATGATTTTTTATGTGTTTTTATGTGAATTTCTTGAGAGAATTAACATAATTAAAACACTTAACAACAACATCTAATAGACATGAACATCACCATAAACAATAACACAACAACACATGATGAAGGAGTTAAACCTTCGTGGGCTGCATCTCCTTGGTCCAAATTCCAATGGCTTGGCCCTCTTCTATTATGCTCAAAGTGTGATTACATATTTTTGAAATGCTCAAACAACTCTGAAACCTATTCCATTAGCTCCATAATGCCCAAAAATTCATGTGTAGCCTCTTTCTGCATCGAATTTTGTCAAAAAACTGAGTAAGTTAGGACTTCCCCAAGTTTTTCCATTAACCACTCCACAAATTCCTCAAAACACGACACCATCCTACAAATCCACCTGGAATTCAGCTCACTGAGTTGCCAATTTGCCCCAAAATTAGGTGAAATTGTCGTCGCGCTAATTTTCCCAATAAGGCCTAAATTCTAGATTCCGAACCATATTGTTAAATGGCTAATAACATTTTTTTAAAATAAAAAGTTTGCGGTTTTCCCCTTAACCGTCGGACTTGGCATTAACTATGGACACATATGGCAGTTAGTAGAGTTAATGTTAATGATTAATGACTGTTGGGGTGGGGGGGGAGGGCGCGGGTGGGGGGTGGGGGGTGCAGGGATAGCCTACTGCACATGGACCTACCTCAGTGGTGACCAGGGTTGGGGCTAGACCCTGACCCCCTCCCCACACGACGCAATACATATGTCAATAAAACTCTATGGACTCGATAGTAGGTTAAGGAACATGTTGTGGGGCACAACAGTAATGTGTTTGGCTTGTGGCAATGAGGTCTTGCGTTCGACCCCTATGGGGTGCGGTTTGACCCTTACCATAATTTTGGTGGCCCTCGCGCTGCCACATGGCGGCCCCTGGTTGGGCCCACATGGCATCTTGTGATTGGCCACCAAATCTTAAAAACTGTTAATTCAACCCAATCAAAACATGCAACTTGGCACAAGAGTCCATTCGCCAAAGAAAATCCATTGACCAAGTCAACTTGCATAGTCATCCTACCACATAATCATTACCAGTCAGTTGTACGGATTGCTGAATGGGATTTCCTACATTTTTTTGTTAATTTCTTGTTTGACAAAGTGGAAAGAACACGTTTATGGGAGCATAGGGTGTCGGTTTTCTGTGAAACGAGTTGCGCCAAATTTAGAATGATGAGATCTACGTGGTCGTCTAGGTTCCACACCATTTAATTTTTTATTTTTTATTTAGCATAATTTTGAGCGCCTGATCACTCCTCCCCATTGGAAGTTTTGGACCTCAAAATATCAGTTTCAGTTGTTTAGAAGATGAGGGTATAGTTCCCTCACCTTTCCAATCTCGATCCATTTGGCCTTAGAAGGATTTTTTCCTTTGAGCTCCACACGAAGGTAGCCTACACTCCGCCATTTTGATTTCCTTATTCTTCTGTCAAGAATTGTGTATTGTTGAAGCTCATCAATGTATTGAAAAGAAAAGTCTTCAATAGAAGGAATATAAATTTGTTCTCCTTGATCTCGAATCAAAGGATGCTCATACAACCTTAAGTTCTCAACATTAACAATAGAGTAAATTTGCATGTATGAAGGAAAATCTAACTTGAAGGCATTTTTACCAATATTTTCCAAAATTATGAAAGGACCATAACAAATTGGTTTCAGCTTTATACCTTCCCCTTGAAGTCTCTCTTTGCTAATGTGAAGCCAAAATTCATCACCAACTTGGAACTTGTGATCTACATGATACTTGTCGTGCCTTGTTTTGTACTTACCTTGGCTCTTCTCAATCTAATCTTGAACTGTTTGATGAATCAATTGGATTTTTTCAATGAAATTATTGGCTTTGTATATGTCTTTACGGAAATCAATAGCAACATCCTTCCCAAAAATGAAATCCAATGGAGATCTAGGCAAGTATCCAAGGCATTCCTCAAATGGCGATGCTTGTGTAGAGGAGTATTTTGCACGGTTGTAAGCATGTTGAATGTAGTGCAAGTTTTCATCCCATAACTTGGGATTATTGTTGTAGTATCCTCGAAGAAGATGTATGAATTTTCGATTGAACACCTATGTTTTACCATTATTTGTGGGTGAAAGGTTCTACCCTTTTCAATTTGGTTTCCATCAAGTCCCACAAACTTGACCAAAAATTCCCAAAAAATCGAGAATCTCGATCACTAACAATGGATGTGGGAAATCCAAAATGAACCCAAACTTGTTGAAAGAATAAGTGAGTTGTTTGTTCAGTTGTGATTTGATTTTTACATGGCATTAATATACACATACTTCTGAACCTATTCACAACTACATACAAATAATCATGACCTCTTTTTGACAAAGGAAGACCTCCTACAAAATCCATAGAAACACTCCCAAGGGCGTGAAGGTATGGGAAGTGGTGTGTACAATCCTAAATTCCTATTGCTAGGCTTATTGAATGCACATAATGAACACCCTTTAATTAAATGTGACAAACTTTCAAGCATACGAGGCCAATAACAACACCTCTGTAGATTTGCCACTATTTTTCTTACACCAAAATGTCCAGCACTAAGAGAAGTGTGTGCTTCCCTTATGACATTCACTCTCTCCCCCTGTGGAATACAAAGCTTTCCCAAATTATACGACAAGTTATTATGTACATGGTAATCCAGTTCCTCTACTTGGTTTCCTTGACTGGAGTTTGCATAAACATCTTGAAATTCATTATCAAATGCATATTTCTCCACATAACTTTAATGCAAAACATAATTATGCTTGAGTAAAGTAGCCACACTAACAATAGGCTTAGAAATTATATCAACAACCTTGTTGTAAATACCTTTCTTATACCTAATGACCAAGTGGAATTGTTTTAGGAAACGCATCCATCAAAAGTGCCTTGACTGTTGCAACTTAGCTTGTGATTGCAAGTATTGCAATGGTTGGTGATTGGTGTGTATGATGGTTTCCTTTCCCACCAAGTAATGTTTCCACTTTTTCACACTTTGAACCAATGCATAAAGCTCCTTGTCATATCTAGAATAGTTAATCATTGTAGCATTGAAAGTTTCTGAATGAAATGAAATGGGATTACCATGTTGCATAAGGACTACACCCATGGCATAGTCGCTTGCATCAGTTTGAATCTCAAAGGGTTGTCTCAAGTCCGGTAGTGCAAGTACTGGTGCTGAATTGGTCTTCTCTTTCAAAGCATAAAATTTTTTTTTCTACTTTCCTCCCCACTTTAATACCTTTTTTCACACTATTCAATCCATTCAATGGACCTGCGATAAAATAAAAGTTAGCAATAAACTTCCTCCAATATTGGGTTGCTCCAAAAAAACTTCTTACCTTAGTGATTGTGTTGGAACAGGGTCTCCTAAAGCTGCGAATTTTTTCCATTTTTGTATATTTTTGGTATTATTTAGTCTAACACAGGGGTTTTAGGGTGGGTCAAAGCCCCAAATGCATTGTAATGGGTCAAGGGTAGACCAAGAGTCCACAAACCACGGTTTGCGAACCATTGGATGCGTAGGCTAAATCGATATAAATATATGAGCCTTTTTTAGTCTTAAGGTAGGAAAGAATTGAGATTGATGCTAAACACGAATTTTTAGATCTATTTTCAGGTTGTTAGGGTAAGAACTCCTGCTGGCTATGTGCGCGGAGATCCTCAGTCCTGCTGTGTGCGCGGAGACCCTCAGTCCTGCTGTGTGCGGATCCTACAGGTTGTGTGCGCAGGCGGTATTTTGGGATTGTAAGTGGATTTTGATATTAATATATATGCGAAGTGTTGTTGGACATCGGATTTTATTTGGATCTCCTTTGTTATGATTGATGCGAACCTGGGTTATATGATTAAGTTGTGAAAGTATCTGTTTAATTACTTCAGACTGTGAAAGTATTTATGTTTCTGGTATATGTATCTATGATCTATTAATTACTATGATTAAAATTTTCTGTGTTAATAATTGGTATTATGCACGTGGATGCGGAGGTATTTATTCAATCTATGCATGATAGTAGCTCTGTAAGCCTGCGAATAGATCTGTTTAAGTACGAACTCGATAGGCCGGGAACGCAGACTTGCTTGACTTACCTACTCTCTCTCCGGGTGCATAAACCTGGTTCCATCACCCTCCCATACTGCTTCGAGTGAGACTTTGGCCTGCGCAAGCAGGTCATTTCCAAAATGACTAGTAGTATAGGGGTTTGTTGGCAAACCTTAACCTCTGAACTTGGGTCAGGACACCTCGAGCCAAAAAATGGTTCCGTTGCCGGGACCGAGAGCATTTTGAGAGAGAGATCAGGTAATGCTAAGAACACATTGGAGACCTAAGAAGAAAGAGATCGACGAATGGTTCAAAAAGAAAATTCAGGAATTTGTAGTGAGGGAGAATCACAGTGCAAAGCTGACCACAAAGAAGTGGAAGAATAAGTACATTTTCACAGAGATCTATGAAATTTTCTTTGTGACATTTGCGACTAAGCTTCAGGAGTGGCTCGCAAGGCTCGTATATTTTCAGAAGTGTTGGAAGGACGAACGGGTCATGCAGTGGACCCCAGAGCTGATCCAAAAGTTAGAAAATACTGATAACACCATAAATCACATGGTAGATCACTAGGTGGACAGTGTGATAGGAGAATTTGTGACAGAATTTGAAATTGATCAATTTGTGTCCTACTCTGAGGCGAAACGAAGGTTCTTCAAGGGTTTCCGGGGTAAGTTTATGAAAACTCTGCCATTACTGATTAAGATCTTATTGTACAAAAAGAGAATTTTGTGCAGCCATAAAAAGTGAATGAGCTCCGATCAAAGTGAGGGTACAACGTGCAATGGTAAGTACTACAGAACTAACCAAGAAGGAGATAGATTTGTCTATAGTCCAGTAAGGGATTAGGCTGCACAAGAACCTCCAACTACACCACCGTTGAGCTAGCATAGGGGTAAGAACTCACCTATACCTCCTCCCCCACCAGAAGATGAGATGGCCTCGCACATGAAGCTACCTACCTTCAAGGGCATAGGGTATGAAGACATGGACCAGTTTTGGTTTGTTGCTAGATTAGTATGGACTACAAAAAATGTGGCCAGCGACGTTGTGAAAAGGGCGCAACTATCCCTTGCCTTTGAAGGAAGAGCCTTGTACTGGTATATGGGATACATAGCTCAGCATGTGAATGTGACCATTGAAGAGATTAAGAATGCCTTGAAACAACAACTCAAGAAGCCTATGTCCTACTCTCAGATAGTGACCGATATGAAATATTTCAAGTAGGGACAGTCCGAATCTATATGGGAAGTTGAACAACGGTTAAATAAGGTAATTAGAGAAGGAGGATTCTTGTATGATGATAGGCAGCACACAGAGTGGTTCATTAATATGTTTCTGCCCCACCTGCGTGTACCAATGGGTCATCAAGCCATTGAATCACAGGAAAAGGCCTTGGAGATTGTGATGAAGATGGAAGCTGCGCCAAGAGACGATACCCAGTTAGGAGTACAAAAAATACAAGTACAGTTAGAGGCAATGCATATGGAGATCTAGAATCTGTGGAAGGAACGAGGAATAGAGGCTAGCCCTAACAGGTGGTGCATAGGATGCAGGGTGAATGGCCACACCAAGGATAACTGTCTGCAAGCTACATGCAGGCTGGGGGACCCAGCCTGTTGCGTCCTATGGAAGCTGCAGGGCCAAGTGGGCCGGTGCTGTGGCACGAGGATTGTCGCGTGGCTAGGCTGCATGATACCAACCACTGTCCCTGCCTTGCCGCATATGTCCCAGAAGTGAAGCAACAACGGTGCAGGTTCTGCAGATCTGTAGGACACGATGAGTAGAACTGTCGAAGCTATGATCTGATGATAGACAGAGGAAACATATATAGGGTACAATCAAAACCCTCTTCACCAAGATCCCCCTTAGGTATGGGTGGCTCCCCAGCTAGGGGTAGGGGAGGGGGCTGAGGTGGAAGCGTAGGTAGGGGGAGAGGACAACTGATTTTCTATAACTATGGAGAAATAGGGCACTTTGCAAGGGACTGCATGAACCCTGCGAGACAATCTTGTAGATACTGTAGACAACTAGATCATTTGATCGAAGATTGCTCGATTCTGATAGCCAAGATGCAAAAGAAGCAACAGACACCTACGTAGAATGTAAAAAGGGTCAAGGAAGAACCTTGAGATGAAGGACCAAGTGTTAATGTTATAACACGTAGCGGCGTGGCCACCAGAGGATCTGTGGAGAAAGTTGAGGCATAGCCTCTTATCCGTAAAGCAACCATTAAACAAGAAGGTTTGGACTTACAGAAGGAAAAGGAAACCTTTGTCGCAGATCGCCAAGACTTTGCTAATTCTGTGGCATCTACTCCTCAAGCCCCCACAAACCTCAAAGTAGATGATGAGGTCAAACCATTCCTGCAGGCATGTATGAAGTTGCAGTGCAACCAAAGGGTCGTATAAAACCTCAAAGCTTTCATAGACAGCTGCACAGAAAGAACAACCCCAGCCATGGAAATTAAGGATGTGCACAAACTATATAAGCATAAGAGACGCATTGGTAGGGAGATGCGGTTAACCACGCAGATTGGTTATTATGAGATGGATCAGGTTATTCTAGACCTAGGCTCAGATGCAAACATACTACCCAAGTAAAGTTGGCAACGAATGGGAGAACCTAAGCTGGAATGGTCCACTATCCAGCTGCGCATGGCTAATCAACAGAAGATCATACTGTTGGGGATATTGTCAAATATCGTGGTAGATGTCGCAGGAGTTGAGGTCCAGGCTAAATTTGAGGTCATTTAGATTGTAGAAGATGCATACGCCTATCCTGCGCTCCTAGGATTGGATTGGGCCATCGATATGGGAGGTATCATGAATTTTAAGAAAAAAAGCATGGTATTTGAAAACACAAGTACAAGGGTAATAGTACCATTAGAACCTGCAGAAGGAGAATGGTATACGGAGACGGTGCGTGAAGATGAAGATATGGATCATATTTATAAGTTAACTACGCAGGACGAAGATTGGATCAACCCCACAATCGATGGTGTACTTTGCTGGGAAAAGGATAGCGAGTGTTTCTCAGACTCCAATGGGGAAATAGAAAATTGGCAGAACCAGTTACACGATTTATCTGCGTTGCGATGCCTTAGGATCACACGAGACTTCCGATGCATCTCCTTTGAGGTAAGAGAACTGCCCTACTTTGTGTTGATATTCAACAAGATGATGATCTAAGTGAAAAGAGTCACCTTCACTAAGTGGGCCCGCAGGTTATTTTTGGCGCAAGTCTATTTTTAGACTATGTCTATTTTTAGACATGGTGATCATATTTCAGAAGTTTCAAGATGCTATTTGTGGATGGTTGATCAAGTTTGAAAAATAGATGAAATTCTATTTTTAGAATATTGGGCGAAGTCTATTTATAGATCGTCGATCTAAAAATAGAAGTGTCGATTATTATTAGCTCTTAATAATAATCCGACAATAAACAACAACTTATTCTCTTGCAACACTTAATTTCAGTGCACAGATTTGGAAAATCAGTGGGCTGAAGGAATACACAATTCCTAGTGTTTACTGGTGGTTCATGCATGGAGGACTCAGTTAGAACTGAAGTGGAAAAGTTATGACAGAGTTGGAAGAGTAGTTCATGGAGTTGTTATTCAGTTTAACTCAGTTAATGGAGTTAAACTCAGTTGAGCTAGTTGTATCTAGTCTAACTGAATGATACACTAGTGAGAGTGGAGTGAATTAATTAGTTAATTAATTCAAAAATAATAACTCTTTAATCAACTGAACAATACATCAGTTAACTACATTGCATGTCAGTTCTAGTGGAGACCCAGTGGAGAGATAGGTGAAAGGGAAAGACGGACTATCTGTTGTGACTATAGTGATGCATTGATTGCACCACACACACATGGAGTTTCCAATGAGGATTGCACAGTCAAGGAAAGGGTAATTCAAATTCATTCAGAGCTATTCTTCAGCAGGGATTGAAAAGTGGAGGCAGGCTAGCAAGTGGCAAGAAATCGATGCATGGATTTGCAGATTTCTTCTGATTAGTGTGTGACGATTGATTGTTTAGAGAGATTGATGTACTAAGCTTTGTATGAGATTGTTACATGATCTCCATGATACATAATATATGATAGTTGGGGTTTTCAGCTTCAGGCTTTCCCATTAAAACAATTGTGTTATGTGCGATTGTTTTTATTTATGCTTCACATGTGTTTGCAATTAATTTTCCGCAAAAGATTAACAATGGAATGATTTTGTATTTTGCAAGAAGAATTTAAATATTATGAGATCAGGGGAATCTGGATGTATGCATTCTTAGTGTATACTAATTTCTACATGGTATCAGAGAAGTGTTATATCTTGAAGATTGCAATTGTGAATAATTGTTGAGTTTACGCAGGTGGACAATTCGAATTTGCTACAGAAGATTCTTGGTGCAAAAGTTGAGTATACATTGAAATGTATTTCAATGGGTTGCGATTGGAGTATTCCCTTGATGGGAGCTCGAATTACATAGCCTGGAAGGATAGGATTGAGGCGGTGCTAGAGGATAATGGACTTAAGGAGTTCATCGATAGCGATGTTCCTAAGCTGGGATCTAGCGATGTTGCATTACTTGATGCATGGAAAAAGAAGACAACAAAGACAAGAAAAATTCTGTTGGAAGGTGTGAAGGACCATATTGTGTCCAGCCTTCATGAGAAAGCCACTCCATTCTTAATGTGGAAGGCTTTGACAGATTTTTTCCAAAGCAGAAGCGACCAGAGGAAGTTGGCGCTTAAATCCAAGCTCAGAAAAATAAAAATGGAGAAGGGTGACAGTATTCCAAAATATCTCACGAAGTTTTTCCACTACAAGGATGAACTGGGAAGTGTTGGGGTTACTGTTGATGATGAAGACTTGGTGAGTTTGGCTCTCCTTGGGCTTCTGAAGAGTTGGCATAGCTACAAAGACTCTGTCAATGGATGGGGGAAATTGTCAGGATGGGAGCAACTTTGGGCAGATCTTGTGCAGGAGGAGATAAGGCGGGGTACCAGGGATGGCTCTTCATCGAAGAATGAAGATGAAGAGAATTTAACTTTGGTTTCCAAAGCAAGGAAAGGGAAGGGGAAGAAATTTCCTTCAAAATCTGAAGCTAAAGGCAAGAAGCAGGATTTGTCCAAGGTGAAGTGTTTTCACTGTCACGAACATGGAAATTTCGCCACTAACTGCCCACAGAAGAAGAAGAACAAGAAGGATACTGGAGCTGTAGCTGGAGAGGCCTTAGCCTCGCAATTTGAACTTGATTTCTCTTTGATCGCATGCTTGGTTTCAAGCTATATGGGATCGGTGTGGTATCTTGATAGTGGTGCACCGTCTTTCCATATGACAGGAGAAAAGGAGTTGTTTAGTGACTTGGAGGAGAAGGACCTCTAGATGCATATAGAGATGGGCGACGATGGTTGATAGCGTGCGACTGACATTGGGACCATTACCTTTTAGAGGGAGTTTGTTAATCCATTCTTGTTGAAGGATATTATGCATGTTCTAGGTCTAAAGAAGAACTTGGTCTCGGTCGTAATGTTGGAAGACAAAGGTTATGATGTTCTTTTCAGTGAGGGAAAAGCCTTCCTTCAACATAAAACAACGGGTCAAACCAAGAAGATAGGGATTTGAGTTAAGAATCTCTACAAACTGGAGGTAGATGGGTGCGCTGCAATGGTGGGCAAAGCAAAAGAAGTGGTGAGCCGGGATGGGTACGAATTATGGCACAGGAGATTGGGCCATCTTCACCATGGCCCAATTTGGCCGTAGAGCAGATTTCTACTGGACTTCCCAAGGGTACTCTTGCGCAGTCAGATCAGTGCAAGGGATGTACTATGGGTAAGTTTGTGAAGACCACCTTTCATGAGAAGGAGAATCATGCTTCGGTGATCCTGGAGAGAATTCACACAGACGTGTGTGGACCTTTCTCGGTTGCTTCAACAATAAAACATAGGTATTATGTTATATTTGTTGATGACTATTCTCGTAGATGCTGGATCTTCTTCATGCAGAAGAAGAGTGAAACATTCTCAAAGTTCTGTGAGTTTAAAGAATTGGTGGAGAAGGAGTCGTGGAAGCAAGTGAAAGCTCTACGGAGCGATAATGGTGGTGAATATATCTCGGGCGAATTCAAAGACTTCTATAGCAAAGAATGAATTCGAAGAGAACTCATAGCACCTCATAACTCACAACAGAATGGGGTCACTGAGAGGAAGAACAGAATGATCGTGGGTGCTGCACGAGTGATGCTGCATGACCAGGGCTTACCGATGCATTTGTGGGTGGAATCATGCAACACTGCGGTTTATGTGCAAAACCGTTGTCCTCATAGAGTACTTGGCATGAGTACACCTGAAGAAGCTTTTACTGGTAAGAAGCCTGATATTTCTCATTTGAAGATTTTTGGCTCATCTGTTTACATTCATGTGACAAGGACGCCGGGGAAGAAGGCGGAGCGGCTGAAGTTGGGATATTTTGAAAGAATTTTGAAACACCCCATAATTGTAGTGTGTATTTCTAGACGATTCGGATGACTGTGGTGCAATGAGATATAAAATTCAATGAGGTGAAAGCCATGAAGTTTTCGCTTGAGAGGGAGCTACACTTGCATGCAGAGGAGGAAATTATTGTTCCCAAAGATGAGCCTCTAGATGTGGATCAGCCACAGGAGGAGATTCATGGAGTGGAGGAGTCCACTCATGTAGAACCAAACATCATACAAGGCAGAAAGCATACCACAGAAGCTGAGAGACTGAAGCTTGATGCGGCACAGAATTTAGGAGTCCCTACATCACAGTGCAGACAGAGACAATCTCCTGACTGATTTATTGGATACATGGCTCTTATGAGCAAGTGTATCATGACAGAGCCATCTTCGTTTGAAGAAGTAGTGCAGGAGCCCACATGGGTAGATGCCATGGTGGAGGAGTATGACTCCATTGTTAGAAACAGTGCTTGGGATATTGTTCCAAGGCCGGTGGTAAAATCAGTTGTAGGATCAAGATGTATCTACAAGGTAAAGCAAGCTACTAATGGGAGCGTCGAGAAGTATAAGGCAATATTTGTTGCCTGGGGCTTCTCAAAGATCGAGGGGATTTACTATGAAGAAACTTTTGCACCTTTCGCATGTTATTCTTCCATACGGACCATCCTTGCTCTCTTAGCGTAGATGGGTTGGCACATTCATCAGATGGATGTGAAGACTGCGTTCCTTAATGGGGTCATTGAGGAAGATGTGTACATTGAGCAGCCTTAAGGATTTGAGATCTTCAGCAGCGATTCGCATGTGTGCAGGCTCAAAAGAGCGTTGTATGGGCTGAAACAAGCACCTCATGCTTGGTACACTCGGATCAACAACTATTTCATTGGACTTGGCTTCACCAAGAGTGAGGTAGATGCAAACCTGTACCAAATTGTGGTGGAGGGTAAGCTTTTAATCATTGTTCTTTATGTTGATGATTTAATACTAACGGGTGATGAATAGTTGATACACTCATGCAAGGCATGTAGAAATTTGCTGAATAATGAATATTTATCCACTGAGATTATCCTGATCATACATTAATTCGAATTCATGTATAACACATAACCTCTTCTACACTCAATCATCAATTTGCAGAAATAGAAACAGTCGCATGCGCACATAAACACAATATGTAATGGGGAAAGCTTATAGCTGAAAACCCCCAGCTATTTGTATATTATAATAGAAGAGAAACATGTAACAATCTCAGTACAATACTCCTCACAAGTACTCAGTACTGTCTCCAAAAGTTACACACAAACTAGCTTGGTTTTGAACAAGTCACAGGTTCAAAACTCATCCACTAATTACCTGCCTCTATTGCGAAATCAAGGCTGGTGCAATGAGAGATCCAAGTTCAAATCTCACTGGCTCCAACTGCGCAATCATCATTGGAAATCTCCTCCAATGCTTGTGCAAATCTCATGCACAACTGCTGTCGCAACTAATAGCAAACTCACCCTTTCATCTACCTCTTCCACTGGTCTCCACTGAATTTTCCATGCACTGTAGTGAACTGATGTGTTCTTGAGTTGAATAATGAGTTAATAATTAGTGAATTAAATAATATTTAATTCACTCCACTCATCACTAGTTGATTAGCTAGTTAAACTAATCACAACTAATTCAACTAAGTTAAACCGAACACAACTCCACCAACTGTCTCATCAACTCCACCAAACTCTGCCACTAAAGTCCTAACTGAAGTCAACCATGCATGAGCTCACCAAACCCCAAGGAATAGTGTAATTCCTACTGTCAGATGCATGAGCCACATCCGTAGCTCCAACTGAAGTGCTGTAAGAGAATAAACTGAAGTTTAGAGTCCAAATATTATTAAGGGCTAATAATATTTGACTGACCTATTTTTAGACAGGCAGTCTAAAAATAGACTTCGACCTGTATGTCTAAAAATAGAGGTCCATCTATTTTTTACCAACTCGACCAATCATCCAAGAATAGCATACTGCAACTCCTAGACCATGCTCCATATGTCTAAAAATAGACATAGTCTAAAAATAGACTTTGCGCCAAAATAGCCTGCGGGCCCACTTAGTGAAGGCGACTTCATTTCACTAAGCTCCATCATCTTGTTGCATTTTCAACACTCCCTCTCAACAAGATATGGATTATCTGCAACCCCTATCCTGCCTCTGTGGAATTCGAATTTTCTCCTGGTGAGCTCCTTCGTCAAGATGTCAGCATCCTGATCCTCCGTGGGAACATATGAAAGTAACATGATTCTCCGCTGAACACAATCTCTGATATGATGGTACCTGATGTCGTTGTGTTTGGATCTATCATGAAATACTGGATTAGCCGAGAGTTTAATGCAACTCTGGTTATCACAGTAAATCACTGTAGGCTCCAAATGCAACCCGAACAATCCAACGAGGATCTTCCTCATCCAAATAGCCTCGCATGCAGCCAAGCTAGTTGCCATGTACTCGGCCTCTGCTGAACTGAGTGCCACGGATCTCTGCTTCCTGCTGTACCAGGAAACTGCTGTCGACCCAATGCTGAAAACTCCTCCAGATGTGCTCTTCCGGTCCGTTGGGCTCCCTGCCCAATCTGCATCAGTGAAGCCAGAAAACTTCGCTCCATCCTCCTGTCTGTACCATAGACCATATCCCGATGTGCCTCTGATATAGCGCAATACATGCTTGCCTGCCTTCCAAAAGAGCTTGGTAGGCTTAACCATAGCTTGCGAAAGCTGGTTAACTGCATAGCATATATTGGGTTGTGTATTGACCAGATACATAAGCGACCCCACCAACTGTCGATAGACAATGGCATCCACTACCTCCGCTGAAGTAGCATCCTCCTTCCTCCAACCACCAGGAAGAGGAGTGTCAACAGGCTTGCAGCCTTGCATGTGAACCTCTCCAGAATCTCCCGGGCATACTTGCACGAGAAACAAACGGTCATAACTTAACATTTTCAAAATCTCAATGGAAATAATGAAGGAGGCCCAAGTCCTTCATCTCAACTCGAACTCTCTAGCAGGGTCCTCCTTGCATAGAAAGTATCAACAGCACATCACCACGTCAAAATCAGATCATCTACATACGTTACGATGATCAACAGGCTTCCTCACCACAATGCGAGTGGGGTTAGGGTCCGCCCTGCTCTTGGAAAATCCAAGCCCGGGTGCAAATAGCTGTCTATCATCCGTGTGTACCAAGCCGGTGCTTGCTCCCGACCATCTGACAGGTGCTCTCTTGGTCAAGCAAACCATGCAACTCAACTGCTGAAGATCTCGAAACCTTCACGCTGCTCTATGTACACCTCCTCCTCAATAACTCCATTGAGGAACGCAGTCTTCACATCCATCCGATGGATGTGCCATCCCATTTGCGCTTAGAGAGCAAGGATCGTCCGTATGGAAGAGTACCTTGCGACAGGTGCAAAAGTCTCCTCATAATCGATCCCCTCGATCTGTGAGAATCCACGGGCGACAAATCTCGCCTTGTGCTTCTCCACACTCCCGTCAGCCGCCTGCTTCACTTTGTAGATCCATCGCGAACCCACCACTGATTTCCCCACCGGTCTTGGGACAATCTCCCATGCACTGTTCCTGACGATCGAATCATATTCTTCGATCATGGCATCAACCCATGCGGGTTCCTCCACAGCTTCCTCAAAAGAGGATGGCTCCGTCACAACACATTGACTCGCAAGAGCCATGTATCCAGTGTACCGATCCGGTGACTGCCTCTGTCTGCGCTGTGCTGTAGGTGGTCCTACAACCTTCTCTGCATCTCGAGCCAGTCGCTCAGCTTCTGTAGTGCGCTTGCGCCCTCTAATGGTTGGCGCTGCATGATTGGTCTCTTCCACCTCATGAACTTCCTCTTGTGGCTGATCCACATCCGGAAGCTCCTCCTTAGGAACTAACAGCTCCTCATCTGCATGCAAGTGTGGCTCCCTCTCAAGCGAACACTGCATGGCTTCCTCCTCCTGAAACTTGATATCCCGTCGCACAACAGTCTTGCGACTATCTGGAAAATACACCCAATAGTTGTGAGGTGTATCAGTGTACCCCACAAATATTCCAACCTCTGCGGTCGGATCCAGCTTCTTTCTGGCGTCCTTCGTCACATGCATGTAGACAGGTGAGCCAAAAATTCTCAGATGAGAAATATCAGGCCTCTTGGCCCTCTTGCCGAAAACGCCTCACCTCATATTACTCATGCCAAGAATCTTGTGGGGACAACGGACCTTTTCTCTGGCTGGCCCATGCATGCCTCGTACAGTGAAGGGAGTGGGCCACGATCGTACAACATCTTAAATCTGCAATACCACATGATCGTTACGTTCTTCCGCTCGGCCACCTGGTCTCTTTGTGGGTTATGGGGTGCGATAGACTCTCTACGCATGAATCCCTTAGCATTTGCAAAAATATTTGAATTAGGTAGAGATGAATTCACCCACCATTATCGCTCTAAGGCACCCACAACCTTCTAGATTCCTTAACAACCGGCGCCATGGGTCTGGAGACTTTGAAAATGTCTATCTTTATATGCATGAAGAAGATCCAACACTTCTGAGAGAAATCATCAACAAGGATCACATAGTACTTGTGCTTTTCTATCGAAGCTACAGAGAAAGGACCACACATGTCTCTGTGAACTCTCTCAAGGATCGTCGTGGCGCGACTATCCTTCTCGTGAAAGTTGGCTTTCACATACTTTCCCAAGGTACACCCCTTGCACTGATCTGACTGCGCAAGAGTGCCCATGGGCCCGATGAGAAATGCTTATTTGGTATCAAAGCTCCATGGTGAGAGGTGGCTAATCTCACCAGTACCTGACTCTTATCATCATCTAGGATCACCACTTCTCACGCCTTGCATGCCATTCTTTCTTGTGACCATCTACCTGGCCCGGTAAGGTTCTTGGCTTTCGAACCCCTATCTTAGGTCTCTCCAGGTTGTCTTGCTACTTGTGAGAAGCTTTTCCTTCGCTAAAGACAACATCATATCCCTTGTCTTCTAACATTGCCACAGAGATAAGATTCTTCTTCAATCCTGGAACATGCATCACTTCCTTCAATACGAAGGGTGTACCAGACTCCCTCTCAAAGGAAATGGTACCGATACCGGTCGCACTGTATCTACCATCATCGCCCATCTCGATGTGCACTCCAAGATCTTTTTCCTCCAGATCTGAAAACAGATCTCGATCTCCGGTCATGTGAAATGACACACCACTGTCCAAGAACCAAACTGATCCCACCACACTTGAAACCAAGCATGCGATCAGTGAAAAATCCAGTTCGAATTGAGAAGCCAATGCCTCTCCCGCTGCAGATCCAGCAGCCTTCTTATTTTTCTTCTTTTGCGGACAATTTGTGGCATAGTGTCCGTGCTGGTGACAGTGAAAACACTTCACCTTGGACATGTCTTGCTTCTTGCCTTTCGCACCAGACTGAGAAGCTTTCTTGCTCTTCCCCTTCTTTGCTTTGGCAGCCAAAGCGCAATTTTATTCATCAGATACCTTTGATGAGGATCTGTCCCTGGTAGTCCTCCTTATCTCCTCTTGCATGACATCCGCCCAAAGGCGCTCCCATCCCGGCAACTTCTCCAGACCATTGACACTATCTTGATATGCATGCCAACTTTTCGGAAGACCAAGGAGAGCCAGGTCCACCATATCCTCTTCTTCGACAGTCACCCCCACACTTCCCAGCTCATCTCTGCATTGAGTGAACTTCGTGAGGTATTTGGCGATACTGTCGCCTTTCTCCATCTTAATGTTTCTGAGCTTATCCTTGAGCGCCAGCTTCCTTTGGTCGCTCTTACTCTGGAATAGATCTGTCACGCTTTCCACATCATATATGGAGAAGCTTTTCCATGCAGGTTGGATACAATGTGATCCTTTACGCCCTCCAACAGAATCCTTCGACATTTCGCCATCTTCTTTTGCCAAGCCTCGACTTCAGCAGGATCAGTGGGCTTTTGGACATCCGTATCTATGAACTCCTTTAGTCCATTATCTTCTAATACTGCCTCCATCCGATCTTTCCATGCAACATAATTCGAACTACCTTCAAGGGCATATTCGAGTCGCAAACCGTTGAAAGACATTTTCAACTCTGGCACCAAGAAAACAAACGGCTGCAAAATTCGAATTCCAAACTCAAAAACTCAACTGCTTCTGGATCTGTGAGAACAAATTATTTCTAGCACAGAGATCGACTGTAAGGGCATTTACTGGATATGTCACCTTTCAGAGAAAGGATGGATCCAGAGGCTACCTGGCCCGTTACAGACTCTGTCTACCGAAATAATATTGTAATCACTGCAATAGATCCCGATGATTAATTCGCTCTGATACCATGTAGAAATTTGTTGAATAATGAAGATTTATCCACCGAGATTATCCTGATCACATACTAATTCGAATTCATATGCAACACATAATCTCTTCTACAATCAATCATCAATTTGCGGAAATAGAAACAATCGCATGCGCACATAAACACAATATGTAATGGGGAAAGCTTATAGCTGAAAACCCCCGGCTATTTGTATATTATAATAGAAGAGAAAACATGTAACAATCTCAGTACAATACTCCTCACAAGTACTCAGTACTGTCTCTAAAAGTTACACACAAACTAGCTTGGTTTTGAACAAGTCACAGGTTCAAAACTCATCCACTAATTGCCTGCCTCTATTGCGCAATCAAGGTTGGTCTAATGAGAGATCCAAGTTTGAATCTCACTGGCTCCAACTGCGCAATCATCATTGGCAATCTCCTCCAATGCTTGTGCAAATCTCATGCACAACTGCTGTCACAACTAATAGCAAACTCACCCTTTCATCTACCTCTTCCACTGGTCTCCACTGAATTGTCCATGCACTGTAGTGAACTGATGTGTTCTTGAGTTGAATAATGAGTTAATAATTAGTGAATTAAATAATATTTAATTCACTCCACTCATCACTAGTTGATTAGCTAGTTAAACTAATCACAACTAGTTCAACTAAGTTAAACGGAACACAACTCCACCAACTGTCTCATCAACTCCACCAAAATCTGCCACTGAAGTCCTAACTGAAGTCAACCATGCATGAGCTCACCAAACCCCAAGGAATAGCGTAATTCCTTCTGTCGGATGCATGAGCCACTTCCGTAGCTCCAACTGAAGTGCTGTAAGAGAATAAACTGAAGTCCAAATATTATTAAGGGCTAATAATATTTGACTGACCTATTTTTAGACAGGCAGTCTAAAAATAGACTTCGACCTGTATGTCTAAAAATAGAGGTCCATCTATTTTTTACCGACTCGACCAATCATCCAAGAATAGCATACTGCAACTCCTAGACCATGCTCCATATGTCTAAAAATAGACATAGTCTAAAAATAGACTTTGCGCCAAAAATAGCCTGCGGGCCCACTTAGTGAAGGCGACTTCATTTCACTAAGCTCCATCATCTTGTTGCATTTTCAACAAGTCAGATCTTGCAAAGGAGTTTGAGATGAAGGATTTGGGCCTCCTTCATTATTTCCTTGGATTGGAAATATGGCAGCGGGAAGGTGAACTGTTTGTGTCTCAAGGAAAGTATGCCTGAGAGATACTGGAGAAGTTTCGCATGCAAGGCTGCAAGCCTATCGACACTCCTCTTCCAGGAAATTGGAGGAAAGAGGATGCTACATCGGTAGAGGTAGTGGATGCCATTGTTTATCAACAGTTGGTGGGTTCACTCTTGTATTTAGTTAATATAGGACCGGACATATGCTATGTGGTGAAACAGCTTTCACAAGCGATGGTTAAGCCTACCAAGATCTTTTGGAAGGCGTGCAAGCATGTCCTAAGATATCTCAGGGGCACATCTGAGTATGGCTTATGGTACAGACAGATGGATGAGGTGAAGTTGCATGGCTTCACGGATGCAGATTGGGCAGGAAGCCCAACAAACAGAAAGAGCACATCAGTAGGAATTTTTAGTATCGGATCTACGACAGTTTCTTGGTACAACAGGAAACAAAGATCCGTGGCACTCAGTTTAGCGGAAGAATAATACATGGTAGCAAGTCAAGCTGCATGTGAGGCTACCTGGATGAGGAATATCCTAGTTGGTTTGTTTGGTTCACATTTAAATCCTACAGTGATACATTGTGATAATCAGAGTTGCATTAAACTCTCAATTAATCATGTGTTTTATGATAGATCTAAACATATTGATATCCGGTATCATCATATCAGAGATTTTGTGCAGCGGAAGATCATGTTGCTTCAGTACATTCCTACAGAGGATTAGGATGCAGATATTTTGACGAAGGCGCTCACTAGGAGAAAATTCGAATACCATAGAGGCATGATCGGGGTGAAAGATAATCTCTATCTTGTTGAGAGGGAGTGTTGAGATTCAACAAGATGATGAGCGTAGTGAAAAGAGTCGCCTTCGCTAAGTGGGCCCGTAGGCTATTTTTGGCGCAAGTCTATTTTTAGACATGGTGATCATATTTCAGAAGTTGCAGGATGCTATTTGTGGATGGTTGATCAAGTTGGAAAAATAGATGAAATTCTATTTTTAGAATATTGGGCGAAGTATATTTATAGACCGTCGATCTAAAAATATAAGTGTCGATTATTATTAGCTCTTAATAATAATCCGACAATAAACAACAACTTATTCTCTTGGAGCACTTAATTTTAGTGCACAGATTTGGAAAATCAGTGGGCTGAAGGAATTACACAATTCCTAGGGTTTACTGGTGGTTCATGCATGGAGGACTCAGTTAGAACTGAAGTGGAAAAGTTATGATAGAGTTGGAAGAGTAGTTCATGGAGTTGTTATTCAGTTTAACTCAGTTAATGGAGTTAAACTCAGTTGAGCTAGTTGTATCTAGTCTAACTGAATGATACACTAATGAGAGTGGAGTGAATTAATTAGTTAATTAATTCGCAAATAATAACTCATTAATCAACTAAAAAATACAGTAGTTAACTACAGTGCATGTCAGTTCCAGTGGAGACCTAGTGGAGAGATAGGTGAAAGGGAAAGATGGACTATCTGTTGTGACTATAGTGATGCATTGATTTCACCACACACACATGGAGTTTCCAATGAGGATTGCACAGTCAAGGCAAGGGTAATTCGAATTCATTCAAAGGTATTCTTCAGCAGGGATTGCGCAGTGGAGGCAGGCTAGCAGGTGGCAAGAAATCAGTGCATGGATTTGTAGATTTCTTCTGATTAGTGTGTGACAATTGATTGTACTGAGAGCTTGATGTACTAAGATTTGTATGAGATTGTTACATGATCTCCATGATACATAATATATGATAGTTGGGGTTTTCAGCTTCAGGCTTTCCCATCAAAACAATTGTGTTATGTGCGATTGTTTTTATTTATGCTTCACATGTGTTCGCAATTAATTTCTACAATATATTAACAGTGGAATGATTTTGTATTTTGCAAGAAGTTAAATATTGTGAGATCAGGGGAATCTGGATGTATGCATGCTTAGTGTATAATAATTTCTACACTTTTATGGTTCTAGTAGTATTAAGAAGTTTCTGCAAGCATTTGAAGCTAAGGTTCCAAGAGAGCGAAGGTTATGGGCCCTTGATATAGCCATGTGCGCAACACCTACGTGGTGGTGGGACACGCACAAGGGGGCATTCCAGGATTGGGAGGAATGTCGGGATATGATGATCCTATGATTTGAGCCTCCGGCTGACGTGCACGTCAAGATGTTTCATGGCCCAGGGGATCCGCGCAAACATTTGTTCGCTTGGATGGAGAAATGGTGGGATCGCACTACAGAAGAATGGGTTCACTTGTTTATTCATGCCTTAGGTCCAATCCCCACTGCATGGTGTTTAAATGCGGAGCTACATCAACACACCCACCATTGGGAAACCTTAAAGGATGAATTCGTGGGGACATTTGGACTAACAGGAGGAACGGAGGCGCTGGACGAAGCTCTGCGGGATATAGATACCTTTGTATTTGGTGAATCCAGCCCCTACGCAACATTGGAAATAACAACATGGGAAACACAGATGCAAGATATTATCTAATGCCGCAATATCACCATAGAATAATGTGATGAAGATCCACGCAATGTCTCGATCCCAGAATCAGAAGGGGAGCGCACAGTTGCAGGACCTCCATTACACACTGTGGATGTTACGAAGCCTCTAAAGTTGCGAGAAGTTAACATTGGCAGGGAAGAGAAACCCAAGTTGGATAAAATTGGGGATTAATGGGATGATGAGACAGTAGGAAAGGTCGCAGAATTACTTACAAAATATCAAGACTTATTCCCAACAAAGTTTTCAGAGCTTAAGGGGATCACGGCGGACTTAGGGGTTATGCGCATCACACTGAAACTAGATGCACGCCCTGTGAAGCAGCGCCCTTATCGGCTGAATCCTAAGTATAAGCAGAAGATTAGGGAAGATATCGATAAATGCTCACCGTAGGTATCATCGAACCAGTCGAACAGTCGGATAGGGTGAGTCCCATGGTGGTGCAGGAAAAGAAGACGAAGGGGGAAATCTGCATCTGCGTGGACTTGCGCAAGTTGAATGATTCTTGTGTACATGATGCTTTTCCAACACCGTTCTCAGATGAGATCCTAGATAGCCTAGGAGGCCAAGAAGCGTACTCATTCACTAATGGGTTCTCATGATACCATTAGATCAGAATCGCACCTGAAGATCACAGCAAAACTACGTTTGCTATTGAATGGGGATCCTTTTAGTATACGGTCATGCCATTCGGACTCAAAAACGCCCCTGCCATCTTCTCGTGAGTTGTAGTTGCAGTATTCAAAGAGTTCATCCATAAATGTCTGGAGGTGTACTTTGATGATTGGAATGTCTTCAGCTTAGTAAAGACGCACGTTTCGAACCTGCGCATGATGTTGGATGCCTGCTGAAAGCACCAGATTTCCCCGAATATAAAGAAATGTATCTTTTGCGTACCCTTCGGAATATTGCTGGGACATATAGTTTGCCAACAGGGGTTGATGGTTGACCTTGTGAAAGTTGCAGTTATCATCAATCTAGCAGTACCTACGACTGAGAAACAATTGTGTTCGATCCTCGGACATACGGGCTACTATAGAAAGTTCATTCATGGATATGTGCTGATCACAACGCCTCTAGAAAAGCTGCTTAAGTAGGATGTTTCATTTTTTTGGGATGACAAGTGTCAAAAGAGCTTTGAGCTACTCAAGGAAAAGATGGTCTCTGCGCCTATCCTTATTTTTCCTGATTGGGCAAAGGTATTGCATGTTCATGTTGATGCTTCCAGAATCGCCCTGGGAGCGGTCCTTATGCAGCCTGGAGATGGAGACATTGATCACCTAGTTGTATTTGCTAGTTGAAAACTCTCTGGCGCGGAGCGCAATTATGCCACCATGGAGCGGGAAGGATTGGCCATGGTGTATGCATTACATAAGTATCGGCATTATCTGTTAGGAGGACACTTCAAAAATTTTATTGATCATTCGGCTTTTATGTACCTGGTGAATAAGCCTATGTTGGGGGGGAAAATCTGTCGATGGCTTCTGCTGTTCCAGGAATAATATTTTGAAATCATTGTCAAACCAGGGAAGTTGAATGCTGGTCCAGATCACTTGTCCCGAATTGAGAGCGGCGAGGAACCAATTAACCTGGAAGAAGGATTTCTTGATGCGCAACTGTTTGCTATTAAGGTAGTTGATGCGCACTTCGCTGACATCATTCAATTTCTGACTACAGGCTTGGCACATGTGGATTATTCGGTGCAACAGAAGGAAGAAGCGTTTGAGAAGTTAGAAGCCACCCTGCCCACTTTGGTTCCTTCTCAGCGCTTAGCACGACTGCGAAACAACCACACCCTCCAAAGTGATATTGATGAACTCCGGCATAAGAAGAAAGTTCTCGGTGATCGCCTGAAGCCTTGGGTTGCTAAAGCCCTCAAGCTCTCCAAGTATGTTGATGTTTCTATTAAGCAGCTAAACCAGACTCTGGAGAGCGTCACTGCTGTGACGGAAGGCCCGACTTCGCAGAATTTGGTAAACATTGCTCAAAATGCTGCTACTCATAGTGAAGGTGTGCTTTCTCCATTGGCTGAGGCAATCAGACTGCTACAGGTGCAAGTGGAGACCCCACCATCACAGTGACTCGAGACAAGTCACAAGATTGTGTTGGGGGACTATTGGAACAGAGTCTCCTAAAGCTGCGAATTTTGTCCATTTTTGTATATTTTTGGTATTATTTAGTCTAACGCAAGGGTTTTGGGGTGGGTAAAAGCCTCGAATGCATTGTAATGGGTCAAGGGTAGACCAAGAGTCTGAAAACCACGTTTTGCGGACCATTGGATGCGTAGGCTAAATCGATATAAATAGATGAACCTTTTTGAGTCTTAAGGTAGGAAATAATTGAGATTGATGCTAAGCACGAATTGTTAGATCTGTTGTTGGGTTGTTAGGGTAAGGACTCCTGCTAGCTGTGTGCGCGGAGATCCTCACTCCTATTGTGTGCGGACCCTGTTGGCTGTGTGTGCAAGCGGTATTTTGGGATATTAAGTGGATTTTGATATTAATATATATGCAAAGTTTTGTTGGACATCAGATGTTATCTGGATCTGCTTTGTTATGATTGATGCGAACCCAAGTTATATGATTAAGTTGCGAAAGTATCTGTTTAATTACTACGGACTATGAAAGTATTTATGTTTCTGGTATATGTATCTATGATCTATTAATTACTGCGATTATAGTGTTCTGTGCTGATAATTGGTACTACGCACATGGATGCAAAGGTATTTATTCAATCTATGCATGATAATAGCTTTGTAAGCATGCAAATAGATCTGTTTAAGTACGAACTCGATAGGCTGGGGACGCAGACCTGCTTGGATTACCTACTCTCTCTCCGGGTGTGGAAAGCTGGTTCCAGCACCCTCCCATACTACTTCGGGTGAAACTTTGGCCTGCGCAAGTAAGTCATTGTCGAAAGGGCCAGTAGTATAGGGGTTTTTTGGCAAACCTTAACCTCAGAACCTGGGTCAGGACCCCTCGAGCCAATAGATTTTCTTGGGCATTGGCCAATTCATAATGACTTCAACCTTAGAGGGGTCTATCCTCAACTTACCTCCTCCAACAATATGCCCCTAGTACACCAAAGAAGTTTTACGAAACTAACATTTTGACATATTCAAAAACAATTATTCTTTCCTTAAGACATCAAGTACTTTTCTTACATGCATGACATGTTCATCAAGTGATTTACTGAAAATTGAGATATCATCTAAGTATACGATGACAAACTCATCAAGGAATGGCCTCAAAAAATCATTCATCACATGCATGAAGGTAGTAGGAGCATTACATAAACCAAAAGGCATAACAAGCCATTCAAACAAACCTTGCTTTGTTTTGAATGTTCTCTTCCAAATGTCACCTTCAACAATTCTAATTTGATGGTAGCCACTCCTTAATTCCAACTTAGTAAATAGTGCAATCGCTAAAGTGTTGTCACAATATATCGCTATTGATCCTTGTTATTTCTGCTTGAGTCTATCCAATACTCTCCTTAACCATACTGCTTGAAATGTTGCTGATGTTGTTGCTACATATTCTGCTGCGGTGTGTATCTAGTTGTAAATTGTCTTATGATTCCATGTTGTTTGTAGTACTCATGTAATGCTTTTGAATCATATTCTCCACCACTATCTAATCTCAATACCTTGATATGTCGATCACTTTGGTTCTCTACTAAGGCTTTGAACTATTTGAACTTTGCAAAAGTTTCATACTTTTGCTTCAAGAAGTAAACCCAAGTCTTTTTTCTATAGTCATCAATAAAAGTGAGGAAGTGACAACTTCCACCAATCGATTGTGTCCTCATAGGTCCACAAAATTTTGTATGCACCAACTCAAGTGGTTTCTTTTCTCTGTATGAAACTCCTTTCGGAAAACTTTCACGGTGTTGCTTTCCCAATATGCAACACTCACAAGTACTAGCTGGTTCTTTGATGGGAGGTAATCCTCTGACCATCTGTTTCTGCTGCAACAATCTTAAACCAGAAAAATGCAAGTGTCCAAACAGAAAGTGCCATAACCAGTAATCATTAGAACATGCAACTGTAAAAGAACTAACCTGATCATTGTAGTCCATAATTAGAGGAAAGGGTATGTTCCTCGTCATCTGCACCTTTTCTATCAGTTGCTTGCTTGGGGATTTGTCATAAATAACACACTCTTTCCCCTGAAAGATAACTTTGTATCCTTTCTGTGTCAATTGACCAACACTTATCAAATTTTGTTTGAGACCAGGAACATAATATACCTCTGAAATTGTCTTTGACTCCCCCTGCTTGGTCACAATGTTGACCACTCCTTTACCATCTACATCCACAATCTTGTCAGTCCCTAACTTTACTTCTATCTTCACATTTTGATTCAAATTTTCAACCAAATTCTTGTTGCCTGTAATGTGGTTACTCCAACCACTGTCTAATAGCCACACCTTATCATACGGTTCATGCATGTTGTTGCATGCTAGGAACATGGAGTTAGTATTCTCTGTACTATCATTAGCTCTTTGATTTCCTTGATCAACTAGCTTCTTCCTACAATCACGAGCATAGTGACAAAATTTATTGCAATAATAACATCTCACCTTTGATTTGCCAGATCTGTAATTATTTTTTAAGCTTTTACTGTTGTTGCTTCCACTTTCATGCTCATGCTCTTCTCAGCCATCTCTTTGACCACCATATCTTCCTCCTCTTACTCTACCTCTAGATCGACCTCTATCTCAACCTCTTGACATAGAAACTTGAATTTTGAAAGCAGTTTCTAAAGTGGAATCCTTATTTCTGTCTATCCTTGCCTCATGCGATAGAAGTGATCCCATCAACTCATCAACTGTCATTTTTTCCAAATCTTTTTCTTCTTCTATGGCTGCTACCACAACATCAAACTTGGTGAAAAAATATCTAAGGACCTTCTCAATCACTGTTCGATTTTTAATGTCTTCACCATAAATTTTTAACTAATTGACGACAGACATGATCCTATTCATGAAGGACTAAATGTCCTCCATCTCATTCATCTGCAGAATTTCAAAATCTCTCATAGTATTATGCAATTTAACAATATTGACTTTTTCCATAACTTGATAGCTTTTCTCCAAGGTTTCCCATGCTTCCTTTGTTAAAGACGTGATCATTATCTTTTGAAACACTGCTCGGTCCACTCCCTGCTGGATAAGAAGCAATGCTTGTGCATTCTTCCTCTTGTATTTCTTCAATTGTTCCCTCTCTACATTACTGAGGGCTTGTTCTTCTGCATCATCTTGAGGTTTTGCAAACCCAAATTTGACATGATCCCAAACATCATGTGATTTTAGTAAGGTCTCCATCTTAATGGCCCACACATCATAATCCTTCCCTGTGAAAGAAGGAACTTTTAGTTGGAAGCTTCTTGTAGCCATATTTCTTCAAGCAAAAATTCACTTCTGAAACCCTAAAATTTTTGTATACTTTACTAAGCTCCAAAAACAACCTTCTAATAAAACCCTAGGTTTTATTTATTTATATAAAAAATATTTTATATAAAAGTACTCTTTTATACTAAACCGCTTTTATAAAATTCTACTCATAAAACAACCTTTTGAAAATTCCCTTTTCAAAGATATCAAGTCATGTGCATGTATGAGAGACTCTTTTTTGAAAAAATGCTTTAGGAAAGCACACCCATTAAATCATTCGTATGTCATAAAGTTTTAATATGAAATATCAAGCCTTTATAAAACTTTGATACGAATGCACTAACACGCCTGTTGTTTAATATGGCAATGTGCTAACGTGCTTGTCAATGCTATGACTCACATTAGTTTTGTAATGCACCGAAAAATCAAAACTGCTCAATTGTGTAACACGGTTCTCTGTTGTGAGAACCAGCGTTATAACGCTTTGTTTATGATGTAACATATGCGTTATAGCTTGAAATAAGTGAAAAAAAATATAAATAAATAAATAAACATCTGCTCTCACACATGGATGATTATTGATTTGTTTTTCTCCCGTTCTTTGTAGCCTCGCTCTGATACCAATTTGTTGGAATGATAGAAGAGTAAAGGCACAAATTACACAAATATTTCACACATGAAACACAAATGCGTTGCGTCTCTCTATTAATCTTCAATCACTTTAAATCACAATGAATACAATGAATCTGGTGAAGGGTATTTAGCCTAACTTGACATGCACACACTCACATAACTCAACTTAACCATCACTCACTTTGCTGACTCTCTAACTCACTTACCAAATTCATCTATCACATAACTCAACTAACTCAATGCCTACTTAACGGATTGTCTAACTCTGCACGCGGGAGGTAATTAAATATTTTAACAAAACAGAGAGTAGAGAATTTAATTTAATTCTCGGATCATTTAATTTCCAGAGAATGGAGTTGTAAATGGAATTTTTATTCCAGGAGGATGGAGTTGTGAATGGAATTTTTAGGATATTCCACTAGAGTGAGATCCTCAATATTATCAATGCCAAAAACTAAAAATAATATTGACATAAATAGTGTGTTTCATCAAAAGAGCAAGCATATTGATACTATATAACACTTTATTAGAGAACTTGTGAGAAATGGAGAAATTCACTTGAAGCCTTGTAAATCTAGTGATCAATTGACTAATATGTTTACAAAGCCATTAACAATATATGTTTTTGAGTTTCACAAAAGAAACTTGGGTGTTGTAAGCCTAGCTGAGACATAGACCAGAAGGCATGTTTGAGTTGTCATGAGTTATGTTTTAGTTTAGCGGTTGTAATTAAGGGGGAGTGTTAAAATATGTAATTACCTCCCACATGCAGAGTTAAACAATCAGTTAAGTAAGCATTGAGCTAGTAAATCTATGTGATAGATGAATATGGTAAGTGAGTTAGAGAGTCAGTTAAGGGAGCGATGGTCAAGTTGAGCTATGTGAGTGTGTGCATGTCAAGTTAGGTTAAATAACCTTCACTGGGTTCATTGTATTCATTGTGATTTAGAGTGATTGAAGATTAATAGAGAGTCACAACTCGTTTGTGTTTCGTGTGTGAAATATTTGTGTAATTTGTTCCTTTACTCTTCTACCATTCCAACATGTTTGCGTTCAAGGGGGGTTATGGGAAGAGGCTCATGTAATGAAGAATTGTTGTATTGAGGAATCCTAACGATTCCTCTAACCCCGCCCTCGTTTCCCCCTCTGTATCATTGCTCACAAGAAACCTGAACCACTCGAACAACGAAGCTCACTAAAACCTCACCTAATCCAATCTTGAACTTTCGGCATTCTTTGCACCTCTCGGTGAAATTGCTAACCTATTTTTAACTCCTAACAAACCTCATTACACTGAAGGTGTTTTTAAGGGTAGGGATGCCTTGGCCTTTTCATCATCCGTCCAGGGCATATAAAAATATACCACGTGTTTACAATTTTTTCAGTAATAAATTTTTTTGGGGTTGTGGATAAGTTTAATTTTCGCAAGTTAACCTGCATAGGCCATCTGATATGTTCATATTTCAACTAAATTGTTGGTTGGACAAGCTAGGATTGGGATATCCTTGGATTTCAATTCTAAGCGGTGGGCATTGTTAAATATAGCTACTTTTTTTTGAGGTCTATGTTTATGACGCAAGGTTGGTGTTGCCTTTTGAACATCCAAAAAACTCCATTGCTCAGCAAGTAGTGTGATTCATCTCTACACAAACGAGTCCAATGAATTTTTGAAATACCCCTCTCTTGTTTGAGGCTTGCATGTGGTTTCCACCACTTTAATCTACCTGCTTGCGAAATTTTCTATTATTGTATCGATATTTATTGTTTTTGTTTATCTATTAATTAAAATCCCAATTCCATTGGCAGGCCAGGAAACCAACAATGATGGAGATGCTTTTGTTGCCTCTTCCTCCTCTACGGCCTCCTGCTCTTCCTCGATTTCTTACCAGAGATACGACGTGTTTATTAACCATCATGGCTCAGACGTAAAGACTACCTTCCCCACTGATATATACCATAGTCTTAGTTCTCGTGTGGCTCCACTGGTATAACAGTGGATGCTCTTTCCTACCTTCATGGATTTCGATGGAGAGTTTAATTGTTTTATAAATTGCAAGGGAAAAATTAAAATTATTGTGGCAGAATGATTCTTAGGTATGTTTTTTCCCTAATTCATTTCATTTTGCAATGATTAAATCATCATATAGGACCTTTTGATAGTTGAAATTCTTACATTGCAGGCCCCTCTGCAATAATGAGAGTTAAATATCTGCACTGCCCTTTCACACTTTGCTAAATCGACAGGGCAGTTAAATTACCTTAAAAATATTTCCATATTTCATGCACTTTTAAAAACTGTGAGAGAAGAATTATGTGATATATGCTCCTTCAAATACCTTTAGCAAAGAGACTTCTAAAAAATGGTCTTACTTCCTGATGCCATTATCACCCTAAGAAACCTCCAACACCTCTATTTTTCTGGTGCTTTGAGTTTTTGGATGCTTCCAAATTCATTTGGTAATTTACCTCAACTTAGACATCTAGAGTTGGGAGGTTGTTGTAGTTTAACCATCTCCAACAGAACATTTACGAATACTACACTTTTTCAGGATGTAGCAGTGTGAAGGAATTTCCTCCCCAAATCGCACATCAACAATGCTTTCAAACATTAGATTTGTGTAAAAGGAGATTAAAAAAGTTACGAAGTGATATTGGAGATTAGATGTGTGTAAAACTAGATTAAAAAATTTACCAAGCAACCTGTGCGAATCAAAAGTTCTAGAATTAGGAGGCAAGACTTTGTTGGAAATTTTGCCAACACTGCTTAGTGGCATGAAATACTTGAACCTATGTTCAGATAGCAACACCTAAAAAAAATTATTGAAGAAAGAAGAATTTTCTTGGTCCAAAGAAGCAACCAAAAATTTTTAAAAACTAAAAGAAGATATGTGTACAACTCCTATCCTAGTGACACCTAACTTCATAAAAACCCTTATTGTCAATTGTGATGCATCATGCCATGGGTTTGGTGCACTTTTGATTTAAGAAGGAAAGCCCCTTGCCTTTGAAAGTCACCATACTTAATGAAATAACTTACTTAGACCCATATATGAAAAATAAATTTTGGCCATACTATCTACATGCACATAGGAAATGGAATCCATACATAATAGGAAGACATTTCATAGTAAAAAAACAAATGATGATAGTTTGAAGTACTTCTTGGAACAAAGACTATCTTCAGAAAAGCAACAAAAATGGGTTACAAAGATCTTGGGTTATGACTTTGAAATTATCTACAAAAAGGGAAAACAAAATATTGTGGTAGATGCACTCTTAAGGAAAGAGGAATACAAAAAGGATTTACTATGCATTATTTCCATTCCACAATATCAGTGGGTGAAAGCGGCAAGGATAAAATTGAAGTACGATGAGAAGGTATGCAATATCATTCAACAACTATAGGAGGACCTTGATGTTGTATAAACATTTAGGTGGAAGAATTATTTTTTGTGGTATCAGGATCACTTATACTTATGTAAGAATTCTCAACTCAAATGGAAGATCCTTTTGGAATTACACACTCCTCTAATAGGAGGGCATTCAGAGTTCATATAGATGTACCATACGATCAATAATTTTTTTTTGGGGGGGAAGGTATTGAAGCATATGTGCAAAAGTTTGTGGTTGAATTTGTAGCATGCAAAAAAATTAATGGGGACACAATTAAGACCCCATGGCTCCTTGAGCCATTAGCCATACCAAGGCAACATTGGGAAGAAGTTTCAATGGATTTTATTACATTTACCCAAATTTGAAGAAAAGGGTGTCATTATGGTAGTGGTAGACAAAATAAAAAATTATGTCCATTTTTGTCTCTTTCTCATCATTTTAAAGCAAGTACATTGGCTGCAACATTCATGGAAATAGTTCAAAATCCACATGGAATACCAAAGATTATGTAAGTGACAAAGATCTAATATTCACTAGAAACTTTTGGATTGAATTATTTTCTTTTTTTGGTACTTAATTGGCTCACAGCTCATCATATCATCCTCAATTTGATGGGAAAACTTAATTTGTGAATAAATTTTTAGAAGGATATCTACATTTCTTTGCATCTAATAAATAAACGCAATGGTTCAAATGGTTGCGCTTGGTAGAATGGTGGTACAACACATGTTTTCATACTTCATAAAAAATGTCATTATTTATGGGACTTTATGGATATCATTTTTCATCCATCACATCACCCTTGAAAGATACTCTAAAGACTCAAACAATATAGCACCACATATGGCACCAACAAGAGGTTCTCAAATTGTTGAAGGACAACATGGTTATAACACAAAATAGGATGAAACAACAAGTAAATCAACATCACATGAAATGGAATTTGAATTGGGGGATTGGGTATTTGTGAGACTTACAACCATATAAATAGATGTCCCTCAATCAACGAAAGAAGAGTAATAAATTAACACAAAAATATGACCCTTATATAGTGTTACAAATGATTGGAAGTATGGCTTACAAAGAG
The DNA here is from genome assembly GCA_034641835.2 of Pinus albicaulis. NCBI lineage: Eukaryota > Viridiplantae > Streptophyta > Pinopsida > Pinales > Pinaceae > Pinus > Pinus albicaulis. The sequence continues at coordinate 912,178,927 of CM076578.1, read as the reverse complement.
GAGTTGCCTCCATCTTCACATGTACATGCACTCTTCCATGTTTCTTGCTTAAATAAGGTAATTAATGACAAATTCCAATCAAAACTATTTTACGAAATATTAATGAAGAAGAGAAAATCATACTAGAACTAGAAACAATATTGGTAACAAGAATTAAGGAGCTGAGTAATTGAGCAATTATTGAGTACCTCATCAAATGGAAGAACCTATTAGTGGAAGAAGCGACATGGTAAGATGATTTGTTCATGCAAACACACCTGCAAATAATCAAGTGTTAAGGATAGCATTTGTTTGAAGGGGATGGGAGTGTTAAGCCTTATATAAAGCCCATGTTAACCCTAAAACCCCTTATTAATCCCTAAATATTGAGAGATTACATCTCTATTTTTTTATAATTATTTAGGCTTGTGTATGTGTGTGTATTATGTAGGCTAGAGCCTTTCATAGTCCCATTTTTTTATAATTGTAACATGTTTCTCCTACTATGAAAGGATCTAGCCTACATAACACACACACACACACAAAGGTTTGGATAAAATACTTGATGATATATGTCTAGCGGAAATGGAAGAAACAAGGGAGTGTTGGATAGGCAGAGGATATATTTCACACAGGAAACACAAACGAGTTGCGGCTCTTCTATTAATCAACAAAATTCAATCTCACTCACTCACAATGAATACAATGAATCCACTTAAGGGTATTTAAAATAAATCACTTGACATGCACACACTTATCTATCACATAAATTAACTTGCTCAAATGTCACTTAACTCACTCTCTAACTCACTCACCAAATTTATCTATCACTCAACTCAACTAACTCACTTAACTGATTGTCTGACAATGCATGCGGGAGGTAATTACATATTTTAACACTCCCCCTTAATTATGACCGCTAAACTAAAACATAATTCATGACAACTCAAGCATTCCTGTTGGTCTATGTATTATCTAGGCTTACCACACCTAAGTTTCTTTTGTGAAACTAAAACAAATCTATTGCTAATGGCTTTGTAAATATATCAACCAATTGATCACTAGATTTAAAAGGCTTCAAGTGAACTTCTCCATTGCTCACAAGTTCTCGAATAGAGTGATATTTAGTATCAATATGCTTGCATTTTTGATGAAATAGTCTATTCTTGGATTGTGTAATCGCTGAAGTGTTGTCATAGTATATTGTTGTTGATTCTTGTTGTTTCTGCTTGAGTCCATCCAATACTCTTCTTAACCATATTGGTTGACATGCTGCTGAAGTTGCTGTTACATATTCTGCTTCTGCTGATGATAGTGTCACAATGGGCTACTTCTTAGATGCCCATGCTATCACACCTGAACCAAGATGGAAGATATAACCAGGTTTTCTCTTCTGATCATCCAAACTACCTGTAAAATCACTATTTGTGTATCCAATCAAATATTTCTTTTCTATAATTGCATACATTATGCCATAATATCTAGTTCTTGCTATGTATCTCATAATTCTTTTTCCAACACTCCAATGTGTGTCTTTTGGAGTCTCCATAAATCTGGAAATCAAACTCACTCCTTGCATAATATTTGGTCTTGTAGTTGTGAGATACATGAGGCTTCCAACCAATATTTTGAATAGAGTTGGATTGACATCTGCTCCTTCATCATCCTTACTTAACTTTGTACCTATTGCAACCGGTGTAGGTACAGGTTTGCAATTGTCCATCCCGAATATTTTCAAAAAATCTCTTGCATATTTATTTTGACAAATAAAAATTCCTTTTTCAGATTTCTCAACTTCAATGCCAAGAAAATATTTCATGAGACCAATATCTGTCATCTCAAATTCTTTCATCATGGCTGCTTTAAATTCATCTAGCTCAAGATCACCTGTAAAAATCATATCATCAACATATAAGAAAACAATTAAAATCTATCCATGCTCTTTTACCTTTGTGTATAAGGTAGGCTCAATGCTGCTTCTACAAATCCATTCTTAATCATGTAACTATCGATTCTGCTATACCATGCTCTAGGTGCTTGCTTAAGTCCATAGAGCGCTTTCTGCAAACTGTAAAATTTATCTTCTTTACCTTCAACTTCATATCGTGGAGGCTGCTGCACATAAATTTATTCTTCTAGAATTCCATTCAAGAAGACTGATTTGACATCCATCTGATATACTTTCCACTGGTTCTGAGCTGTTGTCGCTAGAACTGCTTTTACAGTATGCAATTTGGCTACTAGAGAAAATGTTTCCCCAAATTCTATTCCCGGTTGCTGTGATAATCCTTTTTCTACGAGTCCTTCTTTACATTTGTCAATATCACCTTTCTCATTCACCTTTGTCTTGTACACCCACTTCACACCAATGAGATTTTTAGCGTTTCGTAAATCAACCGAATTAAACAATTTTTACAGAGTATACAATACATATATAATCTTAAATAAACATACAAATTAAATAATTAATTAAATTATATATTTAAATATATCTTCTAATTTTTTTTAAACATTTCCACTAATTAATTAAATAGGGTCTTTTGTGTCATCCTATTTAAGACTGCAATTAATAAAAAAAAACAAAAAACAAAAAACAAACTTATTAAATTAAGCAATTAAATTATAGATTATTGAATTATATAGGTTACTTTAAACATATAATCTAGTTTTAATATATATATATATATATATATATATATATATATATATATATATATTTATAATAAAATAATAAATAAATAAATAAAAAAATAAAATAAAATAAATAAATAAATAAAATAAAATAAAATAAAATTAGAAATTAAAAAAATAAAAAATAAAAATAAAAATAAAATAAAAATAAAATAAAATAAAATAATAATAATAATAATATAAATAAATAATAAATTAAATTAAATATTTCAATTGTGTCATCATAAAGCCGACCTTTCGTGAACTCCTCATCTTTCACTATATATACCTCTATTCTTTGCCCTAATTTCTCTTCTTTTCAAAGATCTTTGGACGTCTACCCCTGATGATGGACTCACTTAGACAGTCCGAAACGTTGGGTGATTAAAAAAACTCAGTAACAGGTTATTCCTCTCTTCTATAAAAAAATCAACCAAATCTCATGTATCATTCTTTTCAATTGAATCCATCTCTTAATCCATGGCTTGAACCCAATTTTCATCTCTGATTACTTCTTCAAACGAAGAAGGTTGGAATGCAAATAATTCAAAATTTGAACTAACATCCAAATCATCATAAATATCTTTTAAAATTATCATATTTTTCTTACCATCGCTTGATTCATTACCTGATTGGCTACTTGGATAATTCTGGTGTTGATGCATCTTGAAGATCCACATCTTGCTCAACGTCTTGGAGGTCGCTATTTTGGTGTGACTCTATGTTTGGTGTTTGCACTCTTGATTCTTGTTGATCCTCTTCTGCTACATCATTCTCTTCCATCAATGGTGCTTGTGCATCAGTTGGTTTTTCTACAGTCCCATTCCATGACTCTTGTTATTTGAACATAACATCTTTGTTGATTATTGTCTTCTTGGTGACAGGGTTATACAATTTGTAAGCTTTTGACTGCTCACTATAACCAGTAAATATGCATTTATCACTTTGATCATCTAATTTGCCTCTTATTTTCTTAGGCACGTTTGCATAGCCTACACATAAAAAAACTTTGAAATGAGATACACTACATGACATACCTGTTCATGCTTCTTCTGGAACTCTGTTCATCACACTCTTTGTAGGAGATTTGTTTATCACATAAACAACACATGCAACTGCTTCTGCCCAATACTCATTAGACATGTGTCTTGATTTCAACATGCTCCTTGTCATGTTCATGAATGTTTAGTTCTTTCTCTCTTCTACACCATTCTGCTACTGTGTGTATCTCGTTGTAAACTATCTTCTGATTCCATGTTGTTTTCAGTACTCATGGAATTCTTTCGAATCATATTTTCCACCACGATCTGATCTGAATACCTTGAACTGTTGATCACTTTGGTTCTCCACTAAGGCTTTGAACTCTTTTAACTTTGCAAAAGTTTCATACTTCTGCTTCAAGAAGTAAACCCAAGTCTTCCTGCTATAGTCATCAATAAAAGTGAGGAAGTAACAATTTCCACCAATCGACTATGTCCTCATAGGTCCACACAAGTCTGTATGCACCAACTCAAGTGGTTTCTTTTCTCTGTATGAAACTCCTTTCGGAAAAATTTCACGGTGTTGCTTTGCCAAGATGCAACACTCACAAGTGCTAACAGGTTATTTGATGGGAGGTAAACCTCTGACCATTTGTTTCTACTGCGACAATCTTAAACCAGAAAAATGCAAGTGTCCAAAACGAAAGTGCCATAACCTATAACCATTAGAACATTCAGCTGTAAAAGAACTAACCTGATCATTGTAGTTCATAATTAGAGGAAATATTATGTTCCTCGTTTCTTCACCTTTTCTATCAGTTGCTTGCTTATGTATATTTCATAAATAACACTCTTTTGCCCCTGAAAGATAACTTTGTATCCTTTCTACGTCAATTGACCAACACTTATCAAATTGTGTTTGAGTCCAGGGACGTAATATACCTCTGATATGGTCTTTGGCTCCCCTTGCTTGCTCACAATGTTGACCATTCCTTTGCCATCTACATCCACAGTCTTGTCAGTCCCCAACTTTACGTATGTCTTCACAGATTCATCCAAATTTACAACCAAATTCTTGTTCCCTATCATGTGGTTACTGCAACCACTGTCTAATAGCTAGACTTTATCAGATGGTTCATGCATGGTGTTCCATGATAGAAACACGAAGTTATTATTCTCTGTACTAACATTAGGTCTCTGATTTCCTTGATCAACTATCTTCTTCCTACAATCATGAGCATAATGACCAAATTTATTGCAATAATAACATTTCACCTTTGATTTGTCAAACCTTTGATTGTTGTGAAAGATTTTGCTACTGCTACTTCCACTTTGATGCTCATGCTCTTCTTGGCCATCTCTCTGACCACCATAGCCATCGCCTTGTCCTCTGCCTCTCGATCGACCTCTTGAAATATAAACTTGACTTTTGAAGGAATTTTCTAAAGTGGAATCCTTATTTCTGTCTATCCTTGCCTCATGCAATAGAATGGATCCCATCAACTCATCAACTGTCAATTGTGCCAAACCCTTCGCTTCTCTATGGTCCTACCACAACATCAAACTTGGTAGACAAAGATCTAAGAACCTTCTCAATCACTGTTCAATATTTAATATCTTCACCATAGATTTTTAACTGATTGACGACATACATGATCTTATTCATGAAGGAATCAATGTCCTCTGTCTCCTTCATCTGCAGACTTTCAAAATCTCTCCTAGTATTCTGCAATTTAACAATATTAACTTTGGTCATACCTTGATAGCTTGTCACCAAAGTTTCCCGTGCTTCCTTTTCCTAAGAAGTTATCATTATCTTTTGGAACACTACTCCGTCCACTCCCTGCTGGATAAGAAGCAATGCCTGTGCATTCTTCCTCTTGTCTTTCTTCCATTGTTCCTTGTCTACATTACTGAGGGCTCATTCTTCTGCGTCATTCTGAGGTTCTGCAAACCCAAACTTGACATGATCCCATACATCATGCGCTTTTAACATGGTCTCCATTTTAATAGCCCACAAATAATCTTTCCCAGTGAAAGAATGAAGTTGTGGCTGAAAATTTGATGTGGCCATCTTGCTTCAAAAAAAATATTCTTTGACAAAAAGCCTAAATTTCTCTTTTTTATGAAGGCTTTGCAAAGGTCCTTAAATAACCTTAAATCCCTAGGTTTTATAAAAAAAAAATTCTTTTATATAAAATATATTTTTATAAAAGCTCCTTTATGTACACTTGTTCCAATATGAAATATACAATACTCCTCCAACCAATAGATTTATTGGTGACAACACAACATACGTAGTTGTTGACCTTTTGAATGGATTTATTAATTTAAAACTTGATTACGCACCCTCCAATGTGAAGAAACCACGGAATAAACCAGATTTTAATGAAATCATAAGTTTCACGAAATCTCCGCAGTTTTTCAAACGAAAAGTTGCGGACCTCCGCGTTTGCTGCACTAAAAACGTGCGGACCTGCACACTCTTTAATGGTTCAACGATTTTGCAAAAATAAAAAAATAAAAAATTGTTGGCCTTCTTCTCTGCCTCTGCTCGCCCATGGATCTTCTGATCCTTCCTCAGCTCTGTTACCAATTTGTTGGATAGGCAGAGGATATAAACACACAATAACACAAGTATTTCACACAAGAAACACAAACGAGCTACGACTCTTATATTAATCAACTAACTTCAATCTCACTCAATCACAATGAATACAATGAACCGAGTGAAGTGTATTTTGTTAGAAGTGTTGTCATTGATGGCAAAGGACAGCAGCAGGACAACAGCAGAGGAAGAGAAAAGGCAACGCAGAATATAGTGACAGGATATGTAGGAGCATGAGGAGAACATAGTGAGAAAGAGGCAAAGCAGAATATAGTGACAAGATATGCAGGAGCATGAGGTAAACAGATTGAGAAAGAGGCAAAGCAGAGTACAGTGACAAGATGTGTAGACAGGAAGCATGAGGAGCATATTTACATTATCGCAGAAGACTATACATATATAGCATGAAAGGACAGGTATTTACATTTGGTAGAGCTGCAGACTGCACATACAGGAAATACAGTAAGGGTTTCGAAGAATTCGAAATACACACTTGGAATGCACATTGATTTTTCTGATAGAACTGTTGGTTTAGCATGCGGAAGCACCAAGAGTGCAACAGAATGTGTATAATAAACCTTTGAAAGGTCAAGACGGAACCCTGAGGATAAGAGGTAGAACCGAGCTTCGAGCAGTGAAAACCTAATGGAGTTTGGGGTTAAATCTTATGATAGCGTCGTATTAAGGTAAGAATGAAACACAGGTTTTTATGTTAAGGCAGAAATAAGAAGAAAAATCTTTGAACACAGTATATATATCTTTGTATATAACGAAGGCATGAAGGATTTGGAGCAGAACCATGAGTGGAAGAAGTGAACCTTTGTCTAGGTAATAAACCCGTGTTGGCAGAACAATGGAGATAGCCGTGAAGAAATGGTAATTGTTCACATTTCAATGGAACCAAGTGAAGAAAGGATAAGCAAGAACAAAAGCGGAGTTTAATTATAATAATACATTGAAGAGTGAATGAACCCATGGAAAAGAGGCGGAGGCGGAACCCTGAACGAAAGTGGGCAAGTGATGAAGGAGAAAACCCGTGCCGTGAATGGAACCCGCGAGGTATGAGCATTGTGCTTGGGTTTTACGGAGAGAAAACCATGGGTTTCCGCGTTAATTTAAAATGGTAGGTTGAATTTGTGAGTTGAACGCGATGTATGTCTGTAGTCAACGCATGCCCATAAGTGGTTCTGAAAGTTAGGATGTTTTCGCGCGATGTTGGGGAATTAACCCTCGTGCAATAAATTAACGCGCTATTTGATTACGTCCGTTGGATCAAAAAGTTTGATGCGATAAGATATCTGTCGTCAGATGTGAATGGGAGGATAACAAGTGGGGCCCAGTTCATCACACAGGATCTGAGGTTTAAACACCATGCAATAAATAAATACGATATTTAGTTGTGTCCGTCGGATCACGACAGTCAGTGCAACGACTCCTCAACCATCGATTGAAGAGGCGAGTTATGTTTGCTATGGGACTCATACGAAGTTAATAGTTGCAGTATTGATATAAAACCCAAGAGCTTAATATATGTATTTCGGCATTAAAAGGTGAATGCAGTGATAAAAGTGCAGTGGGGCCAGATATGAATATAATTATTCAACTTTTTAATCTAATATGTGGTTTTGATATTCAATGGTGAGTGCGGTGATAGTTTTCTTATTATAAAGGTTTATGTGCGGATTATATAGCTGGTGCAAGTTAATACATTATGATATGTTGAGGGTTAAAGCCAAGCTTGAAGATTGACTTAGGTTTATATATATATATATATATATATATATATATATATATATATATATATGTGGGTAGTGCTTTTTAAACAAAGGGTCAAAGTATATATGTGTGTATATATATATACATATATGTGAAGTACTCTATAGCTCGAGCCTAATACAACCAAAGACTTATACTGTGGGACCCTCACTAATCGCATCGGCGAATAGAGCAGAAGAGTTTAGAGTTTATAATGCTGTGGGGCCCAAATCTTTCAGAGGTTAGTTGGTTGTTCATTAATATAAAACCCATGGTTTATTAAGAAGGTTATAAAACATTTGATTGGCGAGCAAATATTTGTTTTATGAGAATGACAAATCCGGAATGTATATTTAATGAGTCAAAGCATTTCTTTTCAATACGAAACCAAAGGTTACATCTTTGATGGTTGAGGTCTTATTTCATGATAATCTATAATAGCAGCAGAGTTATTTTTTATATTTGATTAAAAAACCGGTTATCTGGAGCAACGATTATGCAATTGCAATGCACAAGGAAAATAGATACGGTTTGAAATGGAAAAAGTGAGGTGTGGTGGTTGATGAATGAGAGGGAAAACGAGAGAGAGAGCGAGTTGTTCAAAATTTATCTTTGTAATTGGATGAAAGTTTTTCCTTAGTTTTACATTGTTTGTGATGTAATTGGCAAATCCTCAGGAGAAAGACAAAATCCCACTATAAAGTTGAAATGGATACATTTTTCTGAGTAAATTGACAAAAGAACAGGGAATGCAGAATTGAAGCAAAATAAATAATCAAGCAAATATGAAGATTGGGGTATAATAATAGAAAAAAAAATTAAGGTTCAGAACAGAGCTGATATCCTAGGTAAATAAACAATTTTTTTTTTATGAAAAAGAGGAACTTGAAGCTTCCTTGCAAGTTGTAGCTTGCAGAATTTGAGGTTGGAGCCTCCTGTAGGTTGGTGCTTACAGAAAATCAGTGGTGAGAGGGAGTTGGAGCTTGCCTTTACATCACAACAATAATAAGATGTGGTTTTCTCCCTTTATGGGTTTCCACATATATATTTTTTCTCTATGTGTGATGTCTATGTGTTGATATGGTTATTCAGTTTGCTTAATATTCACTGCTCTATCATAATTCTGTTGTTATATTATCTTAACATTTCTGCACATATAAGTTTGTTTCCATACAAAATTTATTATGAAAGATAAATTATAAATAAGTTTAATTTGAAAAGTTTTTTAAATATTCGTGAAGGTGACAAACAGATTCACCCCCCCCCCCCCCCTCTCAGTTTTTCTAAGGTTTGAACAATTGGTATCAGAGTCGGTTCCTTTTTGTAGCAGTTTAAAAACTGAAAGGAGTTCCTAGGTTCTTGAGATGGCTAGTCAACAAGTATCCTCAACGAATAAAGCCCCTTTTTTCACTGGTGCAAATTATGGCTTCTGGAAAATCAAGATGACAACATACATAATGTTCTTAGGGATAGAAGTTTTCGCTGCTATGGAATTTGGATATGACTCTATTTGGATATGACTCTAAGGAAAATGTCTCAGACAAAGAAGCCAAACAAGATTTTGTGGCTAATGCAAAGGCAATGAATGCAATCTTGAATGGACTGTGTGAGGCAGAATTCATCAAAGTAATGCATAGCGAGACTGCCAAAGAAATGTGGGAAACTCTAGAAAATATTCATGAGGGAGACAAAAAGGTGAAGACAGCTAAACTTCAAGTCTATAGAGCCCAGTTTGAAAATTTAAAGATGAATGATGATGAAGATATTGCTAGTTTATTTTTAAGGGTTGTAGAAATTGTCAATAATATGAAAGCACTAGGTGAAACCATGCAAGAATGTGTAATTGTTCAAAAGATCCTAAGATCTTTTCCGTCCAGTTTTAACCCCAAGGTTTCTACCATAGAAGAAACAGCAGATTGGGAAACCTTGACCATGAACCAGCTGCTTGGAAAACTAACAGCCTATGAGATGAGACTGCCACAGAGAAAGACAAATGTAAGGGAGGCAGCCTTTAAGGTAGAGAATAAGAAAGAAGAAAAATAAGATATAGGCTCATGTTCTGATGAAGAAGAGGCCAAATTTA